>LPNX010122570.1:112525-200427 GCA_001517045.1 Pseudotsuga menziesii
TGGGCTATTTGAGTGGTTTGATTTTGGACAAGATTTGCCATCTTGGAGAAGGGTGTGAACTCAATTGCATCTAGCTCATCTTTAGGATCACAAGTTTGCTTGTTTAACATTAGTTTTCTTTTCAGGATCTACACAACTTGGATTATTTCAAGAAGGAGGCACTAAGGGTTTGGTTTGCTTCAAGTTCCATCCTACACACCACATTAAAACTTGGTCAATTGGTTACCTTGGAAGCCCTAAAGCACCTTTCTTGCTTTCGTTTTTGGTTTCCTCCCCTTCATTTTTGCGTTCTCTTTAGCCCTTTTTCTTTCCTAGCTTCGTTTTCTCCTTAGTTTTTCAGCCCTCTTCTTCCTTGTCTTTCGCTGCCCTCTTTTACTGTTTTTCAGCCCTCGTCTTCCTTGTCTTTCGCTGCCCTCTTTTACTATTTTTCAACCCTCTTCTTCTCTTTTTTTTGCAGCCACTGTTCGCTGCCCTATTTGCTCCCATTCGCTCCAGTTTCCTTCCTCTTTTTCTCCTCATAGCTCTTAGTTGTTTTGCATTTAGTTTCATTTCAAATAGATTAAAGAAAAAATTGCATTTAAAAGTTGTTTTGCACTTAGATCTCACTGTAAAAGTTGCATCTCATTTTTGATACTTAGATCTTAGTTGCATCTAGTTTCCTTTTTATTTGATTTGACTAATGCTAAAGGGTGCTTGTAGTGTGATTTGCATTGTGTTGTAGGTTTGAGCAAAAGCAAACTCAAGAAGGGGTCTTGAAGAAGAAGAATAAGAGATCATCAAAGAGAAGAAGACGATTGCAAAACCAAGAGGAGATTTGAAACCAAGAACAAAACCATGAAAACTTAAACACTCTCCTTTTTTGTAAAGCTCTTAAGAGCCCATTTAAAAGTCACTTCTACTATTTTCATTTCTCATTCCAAGGTTGAAAATCCTCAAAAGTTGTATTTGATTAATAAAATAAGGCTAAGTGGGATAAAGCCTCCCATAGTTTGTGTTTATTTCCCATTTGGGGAAGAGTGTCTTGTGTGTTCTTAGCTTAGATTTGCTTAAAGTACGTAGATTAGTTTCATTTTTGCTTAGAACACTAATTGCTAGATTAGTTTCTACTTTATTTGAGCTATCATTTGGTTTCTTTTCTTACAATCTGCTTGTCTTTAAAAAGAATCAAGACTCTTAAACTTGTCATAAAACAAGTTAAGAGCACTCTCTGTCGGAGAGCACAAATTTTTCTTTTTTACTGTGTCTTACCATATAGATTAGTTTAAAGTCTCTTGAACCTCTGTCAGAAGACAAGTCAAGAGCACTCTCTGTCGGAGAGGTTCACCTGTGTGGTCTAATTAAAATTTGCAACTCATCATTCCCTTTAAATAAAATTCGAATTTATCTCGTTGTTTCCTTGCCGGAGTATGCTCTGATCGACCTAAAAAATCGGATTACCCAGAAACGACATTGGACTGTTAATCTTACAAGATTCAACATAATAAAAGTTTCACCCCATAACCAAAGCACCGGTGTTATCTCGATAAATACTCAGGTAGTGGGAAAATTCCAAGTGTGGGCGCCGAGCAACCCAATCTGGACATTTGCTGGTTAAATTCTCTGAACACCTAGCTTGTGATTCCAAACAGGTCCGTCATGTCTTTGAATGGAGCCAATGCAAGTATTTCCGGTTAGGTTTCCTAGACACCTAAAACAAGATTATGTAAAATTCACAATAAAATAAACCAAGAGCAATTGCAAAACTATCTCACAAACGTTACCACTTTGAAGTCTTGTATCAAGCAACCCAATCACTTAAGACTATCTTTGACTCCAGAAGGCACTGGTCCTTGTCATCAACTTTCATTTGCTTTTTATCTATCTGGAGTATTTATATTGTTGCGGTTGTCTTGCTTTAAAATTATCAAGTGGTTGTTTCCTCAAGCCTATGATCTTGCATTTATTTTGTGATTATTTTTATTTTGTCATTATAAATTGCAATCATTCAAAAACTCCTAAAAAACACCCATCCACATCACTCAACACCAAAAAACACTTAAAAACATAAGGGCCATAGAAAAACTCTTTGTTAGGGACAACCCCCCTTGGCTTCGTTAGGAGTTTGCCTAAACGGAGGAGCTGGGATTCAGGTGACAGTACCTGGCTCATTGCTTGCCCCCAAGGCCACACCTTCCCCACTTCTAGTGAGGGAACAACTTTCGAAAGATTTCTGCTGCCGGTGTGCATCTCAGCGGACAACAAGCCTGACCATCTCTGCAAGTGCCCAGAACTGAAAACAAACTATCTCATTAGACTCAGAGAGTCCAAATCTATCTAGGGTGTATACTCATACCCCTATCAGGTCTCTACCTGATCATCAACCATATCCAATAGACAATATAACCATCTGTAAATGACCAAATACCAATAATACGACTCAAACTATCATCCATCTGCTGCAAGTGTTATAAGGCTAAGACATGCTCTACAAATCATTTAAGCAACAATCACAACAAGTAGCAGTCATTTCATTGGCGGTACATAAACCAAATACATATATAGGGTTTTGTTTATTATTACTTAGACTAGACTTTCAGGACTATACTCACTTCATAGTTGTAGTCAATTTGCTAATGAAGGGTGAAGGCTGATTTTGACAAGGCTATAAGGTAAAGGATGACTTACCAACTTAACATCATGACACTTTGGATATGGGAATGGAATACTCACTATAACCACATGCCAGACAAACCACAACAGAGGGAATGGCAGTGCCTCACAAATGGTTGAGTTGTTCAGAGAGTGCTTATTCAACTTAGGCATCATGTCTACATCAAGTTTGATTCAGGTTCATTAGGATCATCAATTTTATTTCCATTGCCTTTTTGGCCTATATGTCCTTTTGGGGTCTTCACCAGTGCTTAAAAGCACAACTAACTGCAGCTTTCATCCAGGACATATTCAAATTTATAAGGTCAACAATATTTGGATATAGCATATATTTAACCATTGCTTTTTTGGACCTTTTCTTATACCCTTCAAGGGGTATTTTAGCATTTCATTGCTCTTGCCTTTTTTTACATATGTTAAGAAACACAGTTTTAGCATTTTCATTTTCCATGGGCGCATATAAACATTTCCAATATAGGTAGTACATGAGCTTTCAGTTTTAGCCAACAACATCTCAAGTGACCAGGGGGAGTTCTGCACAGTGCCAAACATCGGGACAACCGACTAAAATGATTTAGGCATACAATCCAACTCACTAAAGGCAAGTTCTGTCACCAACTTAGATCCGAGACATAATATAAACAGGGAGGTTTGTCCAACAAAGGTTCTAGCGAGGAAAAGGTCCTCCGTGCCACAAGTCAAGGAGTAAGCCGGGTTGGAAACAAAACTGGAATGTAATGGATGGGTGGAGACAGTGAAAGATGAAGCCAACACTAGCAAGCCAAAACAATTGTGGGAATGACTACCTCTATTCTCCCTAAGGAGGGTAAAACGAATGAGTATAGATTACGAACTTCCAAGTCTAAGTAGGGACATCAATACATAATACAAATACATCCAAGTCCATATACGTATGACCGCCAGATCATGACACTACATGTTAATACGTGTCACAAAGATGAATATAAGACCAATGATAACCATAACACAATATAATACAAGCTGAGCCATAATCATGCATATAATTTATCTGAACCATCATCTGTCCAATGAGAAAGTGCTGATATAAAACTGGGCATCAATAACTGCTCTGTAATGACTAAATGGCTACATCGGTCCTCAAATCTGAGTGTCCTGAGACTCGGTCCTGACATGGGAGAGTACAATAGTCCACAAATAAAATAATGATCTGTCAAAACTGCTCGTCTCAACATCTCATATGTAAGAGATCTGGCTGAAAAATGTAATGTATCTAAAAAATAGAATATGTTAGCCCAACTAATGTATATGTGATAACAGAGTTGCAGAAGACAATTTGCGGAAGTCTATTTCGAAAAAGTTGAATGGCAGCTTCGCAACCCGCAACTCGCAATTGTGGAAGGAAGGAGTTCTCGCAGATTGCGGAAAGATAATTGCGGAAAAGATAAATGCGGAAGCTTGGTTTGAAAAAGTTGAAAGGTAGCTCCACAACCTGCAAACCCACAACTGTGGAAGGAAGGAGTTCTCGCAATTGCGGAAGGAAGGAGTTCTCGCAATTGTGGAAGGGACGATTGCGAAAAGATAGCTGTGGAAGCCTGGTTTGAAAAAGTTGAAAGCAAGCCCCGCAACCTACAACCTGCAATTGCCGAAGGAAGGAGTTCTCGCAATTGCAGAAACATCATTGCAGAAGGAGTTTGCGAAAGTAAGATGTGAAAGTGCACCTGTAATTGCGGAAGGAAGGCACACCTACAAATTGCGGGAAGACGGTTTGCGGAAAGGCTGTTGCGGAAGGATTTCTGTTTGACACTCCAAAATCGTGTGAGAAATTTCTGAAGAGTCACGATGTGGATACGTGGTTGTTAGATGAAGAGGCACGACTGAGGGTATATAAGCAAATCTTTAAACCTTCAGATAGGTGTCTCTGTACATTCAATTGAAAGATCTAAAGGTGTACAAAACTCAGAGATCAAATTATCATATGAGGGAGGTTGGGAGGCGCAATGATGAGATGCAAGCATGTAGGGGGTCATAGCCTCCTTCTAGTTGTTGCTGGTAAACAAGGTGTTGGTGCATCCTTTAGTTGCAGCTGAAAAACATGGATGTTGTTGCATGCAACAAGTTGGTGCTTGTAAACTATTTGTAAACATAATTTTGCAGTAATAGAACGTGTTGGTGTTTTTCCCAATTGGGCTTCCACGATAATATTGTGTATTCTGTTTTTACTGTTGATTTTATCTTTAAGGGACAAAAATTAACTAAGGTAGATCAATACTCATTTACCCCCACTCTCAGTATTGCTTGATATTTTGACATAGTTGGCTTTTATTATAAGGCATTGATTTTCTAATGGTGGTTACTCAAACAAAAAGGCTAGGAAAAGGCCCAACCTAATTCATTTGTTCACATTCCAAAGAGAGAATTTTTGTAGAGAGAAGAGAGCAAGAGAGAATCAGAGAGAAGAGACAAAATCCTTGAGAATTTTTTTGAGAAGGCTGAGTTACAGGCTGAAGATCAAAGGCTAAGGGCACATTTCCCAAGGAAAATCTGTACACTAGACCGTACAAGAAGGATCAGACAACATGCACAAATTTTGAGGAGAAATCTGTACTGTACATGTTCGTACAATAGCATGAAAATTGAGAGATTGGCATGATTTTCGAGGTGAAAAGGTACATCATTAAATGTTGTCTGTACAACATGAATTTTGAGAAGTTGGGCTCGTTTTTTGAGGAAAAAACAATCACTCGTACAACATAGAATTGAGGTCGTACAATAGTCCGTACAGTCGCACATGTGAGGCCGTACATCACGTTTTCCAAGGAATTTAATGCAACACTTTGTCAGTGAGTTATTGCCACGAATTTCGAGAAAGGAGATAAGAACTGCAGTTATTACTTTGTACTTTTCCTGAAGAAATAAAATTCTCTCTCATACAGGTTTTCCCTTTGGGGTTTTTCCTGAACCATTTTGGTCAAAATTTTGAGTGTTAAAATTTCATGTGTGTAGATTGAAATAATTTTCCGGGTAAGAAAAGTAGGGTTGTCATAAAATTTCTGAGTTTGAAAAAGTTGAAATTATCTCATGTGTTTCAAGTTTGCAGTTAGAATTTTAATTTTTATATGAACATGCATGATGGATTTGGGCATTAAGCCATATGCAGTGAACTGAAATTGAAACCGGGTTAGGGTTAGAAAATTTTCAGCTTATTCATATTATTTGCAAACTATAACAATATTAACATGATAATGGTGATAAATCAATGAATCCAATAAAGATACGATTTGTGTTAGAGTAAATACATGATTTTTCATGAAGTCCTTTATACATGCTCACTTACAAAGTTAATCAAATTGCTTATGATGGGTGAGATGAATGAAACAAGGTTGGGATAAGGGAGTTTTGTCTTATTAACCTCGACATAGTGATCTTTTAGAGAACAAGGAACAAGGCATTCTACTTAGACATATGATAGACAGAGGAAAACAAGGAATGGGGGTGTCTCACATATGGGTAGAGTGCTTAGAAGGTTTCTAGTAGAGTCTAACAAATTTCCTTCGACTCACATTCAAGCTTGATTCCGGCTCCGTGAGGATCTTTTCTACAATCCTTGCATAAAGTACACAAGCAACTTTAGTATAGAAGATCCTAGGGGACACTTAGAATTAGTTGTCCCTAACTCCATCTCACATCTGTTACCAACTAGGTTGCATCTAGTTGGACTTTCAGTGAGCCGCCAAAGATGAACAAACAATTGTTTAATTTTAGAGTTTAGAAGTCCATTCAGGCCTTTTAAGGCCCCATTTTTAATTTTTTTTTACCACATGTTCGTACCCTACAGGGAAGTTGTAAAAGATGTGCTAGCATGGGTTTTTTGTAAAGAACTTGGTTTCCTAGGACTTGAACATCAATCCAAGTATTCCAAGGTGTTTTTTCCTTGTTAGTTATATGTTGTTGAATAAACGACTTATAATTTTCAAATTTTTCACCACAACTCCAAAGCAGGAATGGCCGTCTTGGTGGTTAGGCCTTAGGAGGCATTTAAAGTTCATGTGTCAATGTATATGAACATTCTAGACATCAATATTGAGTCATATAGACATGTGCTAGGTTAGCCTAGGTTTTATTTCATGTTTTGAGAAAAATAATTTTTTAATAGTTTAATTGAGAAAATTATAAATGTAATAAAAGTGTGGTATGAAGTTGTATTTTTCCATGGGGGTGCTCATTTTCTAACTCAGAGCACCCGTTATACCCTTAAACCCACTTTTTCCGAAGTTTTAAGTGATAAATTTATCACTTAAGTAAAAAATCTACAAAAAATAAAAAAATTAGAAATAATTAAATTGGAGAGAAAATCCAAAAATCCTAAATCAGTGGATTCTTGTCTGATTTGATTGAAATCAATTTCATTCGGCTTCCTTGAGTGAGGGTGAGTTATCTCCTTAACAGAAGCACGAGCTTCAGTGGTGATTGAGTTGATCTGGCCTTGGAGGTTGCGCCCTCTCTTGGTGGTTGACGTCTTGCTTGCGGTGTAAATTAATGATTCGGTTGGTGCTTGGTAGGTGGAGATGTGGCACACCTCATAGGAGGTGGCGCCTACCACTCCTAGTTCCACTTCCATTCAACTCTTGTAAACTCCTCCTCTTTCTTATTTGACGCCCCCTCCATCTCCAGTGGTAGTTGTGCCTTGCTGGGCCTACTCTGGCTATAAATAAAGCAAGGCTCTGTCCCTTTCAAGTTAGTTGGAATATGTTGGGAAGAGCTTGTGCATTGTAATCTGTATTCATTTGAGAAATAAAGAGACTTTGGCGGTCTGAATTGTTATTTTCTAGCTGTATGGAAGTAACTTGTATTTGAACCATATACATCTTGTGTAGCTTACTTGAAGGGTTGGTATCAACTTTGTGAGCTAGGTTAATCATTTTGTTTAATGAGTTAATCTATTGAGTATAAATATTTAGAGATCTTATTAAATGCTTCATTTGCTTATGAATGCTTTTATATTGATTTCTGAATACGTATGGTTCTACATTTGATCTATGTTTTATGAGTGTGTGATATGCAGGTTGTCGTGATTGGAGTTGTGGAAGATATTGTTTGATCTCTCTGCCTTTCTTTTCTAATAGTATTTGTTGTGGATAAAAGTTCCTCGACACACCACAAGTGTAGGCCCAAGGATCCTCTATTCTCCAGGCTGCACTTTCTTTCCTTCTCCCCTTCTTTACACTTCATTGTTTCTGGTTTCCTTTGAAAGGCATTCGTAGATCTGCATTCAAATTCATATTTTAAGAATAGATCCTAAAGTTGCTTTTCCTTTACAAGATCTATACTTGTTTGCAAATCATTATTATCTGTGAGTCAAGATCCGAAACATTATCTTACTTATTCAAGTTATTTATTTATCATAACAGAAAGCTTGATTAGCAGGTTAGCTTTTGACTTTAAATTTCATATCTAGCATCTTAGTGCTTTGATTTGTTTTGTTGTACTTAAGAAGCAAACAAAGACCCTGAGAAAGCAACTTTCTAGCTTACTTTCGTAGTCATTTTTCACCTAATTTTTATCATTTTTACTTAGAATTTTTTCAGCAAGTTTTGGTAAGCTTTCCCAAAGCACTCTTAAAGTGTTGTGGGGCATGTTTAACTAATGTCTGCTTGCTGTTTTTGCAGGTTTAACAAAAAAAGAGGATGAAACTTTGGCGAATTTTCAAAAAATTGAGGAAAAAGAAGACTAACAGAGCTCCTCTTTGCATAAAATTTCAATTTTTAAAGTTGTTGTAAGCCTTTGGATCCAAATTATAAGGACTTAAGTGCACTTCTACCATCATTGTAAAAATTTAATAAAGTTTTGAGTAGGACCCTAGGAGCCCACTCCTCATCTCCCTTGGGGGGATTCGCGTCGGTGTCATTTTTTTATGATTTTTTTAATTTTTAGCTAGTTCAATTTTTATTTTTTGTTTATTCTTTTTATGTTATCAAAGTAATGAAATTACTTACCCCATGCTTTCCCGAGTATCTCCAAAGGGGGAAAGAGATTCGTGGTAGGAACTAATTAGATAATCTTTCCTTTTGTTGCGTTAGTGTTTAAAATTTACTCTGCTGTGCTGTCCTGAGTATCCCCAGAGGGGGAAAGAGACTCACAGCCGTGAATTAGTTTGCTAAAAAAGACACACATTAGGACTTTTAATATAATTAACGAAGGCTCATTCCCCATATGCTCTGCACCGTTGCAACTTTTCTGATCAGTTGGTTGTACTAGAAAGGGATATGAGTGATTAGAATAATAGGACAACCCATATAAGCGCGTTTCTTGAGAAATCAGGAGGTCGCAAAGGGTGGACACCACAGAGTCAGGGAGCTACTCCAAGCAGGTTATGCCTCGCCTCGTTGGACACCTTGTAATACTCCTTTAGTGCTCATTTCAAAAGAGCTTGTCTTATTGGGCCAAACCCACAATTAACACACTCCCTTAATCACTCATTTAATAAATCTAAAATTTACCAACTGAGACTCTGCAATACTTTCACTGAGACTGCACTAGCAGCCCTCATATATTAATTTCGCAATGTGTCGTGAATGATATGTGTCTATTTCTCTAAAGGTTGCGAAGAGTAATTTATGTGCAGTAGTTGGTAGGTAACATTTTAATTCATTTCATTCTAAAACTCCTAGAAAATATGTTGTTTCATACTTTCATAGTTAGAAACCACCTTGGATTATCTTTCATAGGGTCCACCCCCCTTGGCTTTGCTAAGAGTTGGCCTAGACGGAGGAGCTGAGTATCAGGTGACAACACTTGGCTTGAGCTTTCCCCTAAGGTCGCACCCTGTGTCTTGAAGATTTTTGCCATGTGACCCGAGGTGCGGATTAGGCAGCAACAAAATTTAAACCCATGGGATCTGTGAGGAATTTATCATTACATAACATGGCTAACAGTCTTAGGATTTAGCATTTATTTAAGCACTACTTTTAATTTGGCCTTTGATTTCATTTGTAATCCTCTTACGATTTTACATGCGCTTAAAAGCACAACTATTCGTAGCTTTCATCAGGGGTATGTGCATTTCATTTCATTAGCCTTTTTGCTAGCAATTCAATATAGATAAGCATTCATACTAATGTTTGTAATGATTGTAGTGACAACTTGCTTCAAGGACTAAAGGAAGACATTTCAGTGACACAAGCTACACATGCATTTCACAAGGAATCTTACAAGCATAAGGGAAGGAACCAGGCCACATAGCCCAGAGCCGAGACACAATATAAACATGGATTCTATCCAACAGAAAGGCCCAAGTGGGGGAGGGTCTTCAATCTCACTAGTCAAGGTCTAAGTCAAGGGTTAATCTCAAAAATGGAAGAAACAAATGGATGGACATAAGTGAAAAGGTGATGCCAAAATAGCAAGGTAAGTCTAAGGTTACATAAGGTAGGAATTACAAGTGAGCATATAAAAAGAGCTTAGCATTCAAAATCACAGATTAACTTAGAATAACAAGTCTATGAGAGCACTACAATACATAATCACCAAAATCAATTACCATGTCAAGTTAAAGCTAATAAGATGAGCAAGACAGTTTAGTAGCACCCAAATACACATATAAACATGTCCAACCATATACTTGTCTCTGACGATCACCATGAAACCAACTCTGACTGCTCATGGGGCAAGGGAAATGTACCCTATGCTGTTGGGAGCGAGGAGTAGAGCGAAAAGCGAAATTTTAAAATGGTCTCGTTTTGGGAGCGTTTTTTGTATAGTATATATTTTAATATATTTTGATGGAATTATATCTAAAAAACATGTAGGATGTTGAATTAGCTATAGAATACATGGATTGAATGTTGAAATATTGTAACTTCAAAGGATATTCTAAATGTATTTTACTGATGTACCCCAAGGGAGATGTTATTATTCCTTTGTCGGGATGTTATTATTGTAATTGGTCATCATAGAGTCACGAGGTAAAGCCTCCATTGTAAGTCGGGTCAATAGTACTCTAATGAATACAATGAAATATTGTTTTGTGATTTCCTAGGTGAAGTCGACCTAAACAGTTTAGTGGTGCCGACTTGATTAGGTTAAACGTTAGTTGACAAAAAGAGTATAAATAGAGGAGTTGTGCTTCTCATTTGAACACAGACTCACTCACTTGTGTAGCGCATAGGAGAGAGATAGAGACATACCAGCAAGGAGGAGAATACCTGTTTTGGGGTTTTATCTTATACATCTATACCGAGGAAGTTTTGCTGGGTTTTCTTCCCCTTGAGGGTTTCCCAGGATAAATACTGTGTCTATCTTGTGGTTGTGTTTCTTTTAGTGATTATGCATATGCTGCTATTGTAAATTTGGATTAAAGACTAATGATATCTAGCTAAGCATATGAAATATTAACATTAAACCATGTAACATCAATCATCTAGTAGTTATAACTTATAACATAATCATCAAACGATCAACCGTAAAAACTTTTGTAGGAGCTTCGCAAAAAAAGGAGGTACCATAACATTGTCATCAAATGATCAACCTAGTATCGTAGCTTTTCGTATAGGAAAGGAAGGGAGCGTCTCGGGAGTGCCTTGGGAGCGTGCTCCCAAAGATGGGAGCGTTTTTGGGAGTGAGCTTTCGAAAGAAGTGAGATTCAGGAGCAAGAGCAAGGGGGTGGGGGGCACTCCCACGCAACATAGAATGTACTAGCTGCATGCTCTGCTACTCTGCGAAGTGAACCATGGCTAAACCAAAATCATCTCAATGGGGTCATGCTAGGTCAAGTCCTGACAAGAGGCTCTGGCTAGCTCAAGAGAAGACTCTGCTACTACTGACCACCAAACTTGGACAAAAATATGGTCTGCTGCATCATGGTAGCTACAACTACTATGGATGTGATAACAATACCTTTTGATTAAAGATTCTAAAGAGTAAAATGCTTTAGCATATTCTAACTCTATTGCTTCCATAATAAGATTAACATGAAGAGGATATGAGGTATCCTTGTATATACCCTTATGTTTTTTTCTTTTTCTTTTTTTGTGAGCTATTTTGTAACTTCTATCTGGTAATATAAGAGGTACTTAAAGAAAAAAATAATTTGTAAAGAAAAAGAAATATAAAGAAAGCTTTGTGAAACGTTAAGGAATAAAACCTTTTGAAGATTTCAACCAACCAAAATTTGTTAGAAGAGGAAACATATGTAAACACGAAGCATAAATCTTAGTGCAGTTAGAATGCACAACACAAGGGAAGACAATAGGAAAAGGAACTAATTCTTTGTACTCATCATCACGAAAAGCATGACTATATTGCAGGAGTCAAAAGTAGACACTCAATTTGTTCCAATATTGTTGAAAAGTCAAGGATGCGGTTTTATATTATTTACCTTTAGGAAAACACCCTGTTATCACCAACCTTGTATTTGCCTATGTATGATGGATCCAGGATGGATGGTAGAGGGGCAAGCAACCAAGGAGGTGGAACCAAGACTGCCTAGACTCCCAAATGGATGGTTGTCACGCCAATCAAGGTAGTCTTCGCTTTATGTTATTTAAGTCCAAGACAACAAAGGAGGAGACCCAGATCTACTCCCGATAGGAGAGATCAGACCTAGACACTGGATCAGATTAAGTATGGCTTGAGGTACGTAAGGTGTAAGGTAATTGGAAAATCTAGATCTATGGAAGATGATACTAAGTGGACTAGGGCTTTGGATGAGGGTTTCAGTCGTATGAGGGTTGATCCAAAGTGACCTATATGGGTAATACTTAGATCTAGGGTTGAGGTACTAGCAACTGATGAGGATAACTGCTTCCTTGGGAAATGTAACCGAGGCAAGGTGAGTAAGGACAGAGTTGGGACTATCTAGTACCAAAGGGATAGACTCAATGAGAGATATGACAATGTCAGATTGCTTGAGTTATCAGGGAGCAGTCAAATTTCCAAGGAAAAAGGTCAAAAGAGGGCTAGCGCTATGCTTGGATATCAGTGCCTATTGAGCCTTGGGTAATGGAGTCAGTATTTGCACAACGTTAAAGTGAACCCACCTGGGATATGCCCTGATCTATGGACCCAGAAAAGTGTTTGGCTCGGAAGATTCAGTTTACAGGGAAACCAACAGGAGGGCTAGCGCTAGGGTTTGGAAAGGCAGATCTGCAGACCTAGGACAACCAGGAGACTATCAGCTCAGTGCTGGAGTGGAGATGAGATCAGAATGGCCTGATCTACAAAACCAAGTAAGAAAATTTTAGGAAAAATCAGATCTGGAAAAGTCAAAATCTGACGAGGGATGATAGGAGGTTGAAAGTCAGTTTTTCAAATCTAGGGATACCTAGATGGAACTAGCTCAACCTTGGGGGTGTTCTGGACCGAGGAAGACCTGATCTACAAACCCAAGTGATTAATTTTCAAAAAAAGTCAAATCTTAAAAAGTCAAAATTTTAGTAGGGGTGCTAGGGTTTGAGTAGTCAAAAAGTCAGATCTAGGGAAAACCAGTCACAATTTGGATAGTGTTGAGGAGGATTTGGTGAGAGGGATGCCCGATCTACAAAACCCAGAAATGGTTTGTTCAAAGATCAAGCGGTTCCTCGATTAAGTATTTTTTTGGATTTTTATTATTTAGGAGTTTTTCAGAAAATTTAAAGAAAAAGAAGGTACAATGGATTGAGACCTGAAAGAGGAGAGACTTACCTGTAGATCTTACCTAAAAATGCTTGTAGATGCCTTGATGATGATGATCCCCGCCATCTCGATCAATTCTAGAAGATCTGAGTGAGTTCTAGGACCAATGTTATGCTCCAAATGACCAATGCGCCCCCCTATCCTGCACAAGTAAACTTCAACAATATCAGATTTGCTGTACCATGAAAGAAAAAGCTAGATCTGCAGAAAAGTAACAAGATGTAATCATAGATCACATTGAAGCTAATGAAAACCCCCTGATACAAGATGAAGACAATCTGAGCGAGTTGAGGTCCCCCAGCAAAAAAGCTCCAGCTGAAAATGCCCTCCTGTAGACAAGACAATGATCCCGAAAAAAAGATATAGATTTCACAAAAATATTCCGAATGCTAGGAAGCAAGAGATTTTCCAATCACCACCGAAGAACATCAAATGCAAAGCAGATCCAGAAAATATCCACAAAAAATCTTTCTATTATTCAGATTCAAGAGCCAAAGACCCCTTACAAATGAGAAGCTCTCTCCTTTAA
Source organism: Pseudotsuga menziesii (assembly GCA_001517045.1). Taxonomy (NCBI): domain Eukaryota; kingdom Viridiplantae; phylum Streptophyta; class Pinopsida; order Pinales; family Pinaceae; genus Pseudotsuga; species Pseudotsuga menziesii. The sequence continues at coordinate 126,354 of LPNX010122570.1, forward strand.
ATAGGAACGAGAGAACCAAAATCCTAACCACTTTCAAAACGAGTGGCTAAGATTAAAACATATAAATGTTCTAATCAATGGTTGAGATGAGCTCAACATACAATACATGGATCAATATAAGCATAAAGTACCAAAGTGGATTAAATCACCCATAAGGAGGGTACCCCACTCAACAAGAAATAAATGAAGCACATGGTGGGTCCATGGAGTGTTAACTAACTCCCTCTAGGTGCTCCATGGCACAATAAAATAATATAATATTTTAATTTTTTGACATTGTACCTCCTTGAGGAAATCATGAGCCTCCCAAAAGCTTCAAAAAATAATATAAAAATGCCCAAAATATAGGTGTGGGCCCAATCAGGTGTTGCAACTGCTGGAGAAGGTGTAGAGGACATCACACTCATCATCATGACTCATCCCATGTCATTACCTTGCCTCAATAGCCCAAATTGATTTCTTCAATAGCCATTTATTCATTTATTAATCTGCCTCGGGAAATGTGAACCTGCCAAAACAACCTCCTAGGGTGCCTGCGTTGTCCAACTGAGTCCACCAGGCTTTCTGGGAAGGGGGTACTATGGTACGATCAAGTGGCTGCATCCCCTATGCCCCATACAACGCCCTAGGAGATCCCATAAAAACATCTCCTTGCTTAGACACATCATCCTGTGAAGCAAAACTACGTCAGAAGGGTAAAATGAGCTTGATCATCTCTGCAAGTGCCCAGAACAGAAAATAAGCTATCTCACTAGACTCAGAGAGTCCAAATCCAGCTAGGGTGCATACTCATACCCTTTCTAGGTCTTTGCCTGATCATCAACAATATCCAATAAACAATATAATCAACTGTAGATGACCAGATACCAATAATATAACTCAGACTGTCATCCACTTGCTGCAAGTGTTACACGGATAAGACATGCTCTACAAATCATTTAAGTAACAATCATAACAAGTAGCAGTTAACTCACTGGCGGTACATCAACCAAATACATATATATGATTTTATTTATTATTACTCAGACCAGATTTTCAGGACTATACTCACTTCATAGTTGTAGTCAATTTGCTAGTGAAGGGTGAAGGCTGAAATTGACAAGGCTAGGGAAAAGGATGACAACCAACTTAACATCATGACACTTTGGATATGGAAAGGGAATACTCACTATAACCACATGCTGGACAAACAACAACACAGGGAATGGCAGTGCCTCACAAATGGTTGAGTTGTTCAGAGAGTGCTTATTCAACTTAGGCATCATGTCTATATCAAGTTTGATCCATGTTCATTAGGACCATCAATTTTATTTCCATGGCCTTTTTGGCCTATATGACCTTTTGGGGACTTCACCAGTGCTTAAAAGCACAACTAACTGCAGCTTTCATCCATGACATATTCAAATTTATAAGGTCAACAATATTTGGATATGGCATATATTTAACCATTGCTTTTGGGACCTTTTCTTATACCCTTCACGGAGTATTTTAGCATTTCATTGCTCTTGCCCTTTGCTCATATATGTTAAGAAAACATTTTAGATTTTAAATTTTCCATGGGTGCATATATAAACTTTTCCAATATAAGTAGTACATGAGCTTTCAGTTTTAGCCAACAACATCTCAAGTGACTAGGGGGAGTTCTGCACAGTGCCAAACATCGTGACAACCGACCAGAATGATTTAGGCATACAATCCAACTCACCAAAGGCAAGTTCTATCACCAACTCAGAGCCAAGACACACTAGAAACAAGGAGGTTTGTCCCACAAAGGTTCTAGCGGGGAAAAGGTCCTCCATGCCATAAGTCAAGTAGTAAGTCGAGTTAAAAACAAAACTGGAAGGAAATGGACGGGTGGAGATAGTGAAAGATGAATCCAACGCTAGCAAGCCAAGAAATGGTGGGAATGTCTGCCTCTATTCTCCCTAGGGAGGGTAAAACCAATGAGTATAGATCAAGAACTTCGAATTCGAAGTAGGGATATGAATACGTAATACAAATACATCCAAGTCCATATACTTATGACCGCCAGATCATGACACTACATGTTAATACATGTCACAAAGATGAATATAAGAGCAATGATAACCATAACACAATATAATACAAGCTGGGTCATAATCATGCATATAATCCATCTAAACCATCATCTATCCAATGAGAAAGTGCTGATATAAAACTGGGCATCAATAACTGATTTGTAATGACTAAATGGCTACATCGGTCCTCAATTTTGAGTGTCCTGAGACTCAGTCCTGACATGGGAGAGTACAATAGTCGACAAATAAAATAATGATCCGTCAAAACTGGTCATCTCAGCATCTCATATGTAAGAGATTTGGCTGAAAATGTACTGTATCTGAAAATAGAATATGGTAGCCCGACTACTATATAGTATATATGTGATAACACACCCGACATCAAACATCATATTGACCTAGATCTAAATAACTAACCTACCTTTAGAACATTCTATGAGCTAATTCATGCCAAAATAACGAAATAGGAAAATAAGTTAAAATTACTTGAAAAGGATTTTATACAACCCTTCAAATAACCATTTAGTAATCAATTCCTATTGCTCAAAATGAAGAATGGTACTTAATTGCTCAAAATCCCAACCTCAACTTGTTGTCGCCTATGTTGCTAGGCATTTCCTAGTTCCATGCCAACAGGGGCCTAGTTTGAATCCCCCTGGGTGAGGTTCAGTCTGATAGCAACAACCACAATCATCTTAGTGCGGACTAGCGAGATCCTCCATCCCTTGGGATCTCCGCGACATGATAAGACCAGATCAACCGTCCCCTTGAGGTAGACGGGAGTCTGTGAACCCCCTTGACCTCAACGGCCTATCCCCTCTCGACAACAAAATATTGGGCGACCGATGTCTACCCCCAACTCTTCCTCTAGACATCATACTATCTTGAGTTTCCTTCATTCGGCCTCGGATGCTAGGAGATATAGGTCTATTCCATAATAGACCTACTTAATTACTGCTAGACCTTCTTGTTCCTATATTCTTTATTCTTGTACATCTCCATCCTTATGCAGTCTCCTGTGCCCTTGGTCGCGGCTGCCTCATTTTCCATGTAGCATAGATTTCATGCTTTGATCTACTTTAATTTCATGTCTTTTGCTTTTTATAGGAGTTTGTTTGGTATTCCTGGTTTGTAATAATAACATCTTTGTACTCATCAGTCCCATTGACCTACTTTTGTGGTCATGTATCACATATACATTTTTAAACCAAGCTTCCATGATGCAGCATACAAACTTGTCTCTTTTTGTATTCCAGGCTACTTTTACATGGGGTATCAACATGGATCTCTACAACTTCATTCCACTTCAGAGCCTTGTTCTTGATATTTTCCTTGCCAGGACCGAGACTCAAGAATCCATTGAGATGATTTTGGTGATGATCTAGTTCATTTCAGCAGAGCAGCAGATCAGGAGTTGGTACACACAATCAGGGGCTTATCAGTTGGAGACAGGTATAAATGGTGAGATCATGTATATTTCTTTGGTTTAGTTTTGCTCTTTGATGTATCTCAGACACTTGTGCTTGTCATGTTAGGGTGATTGTGGTGTCCTATGCTTATATGTCCTTTGCTCTAGCCTGTGTTATGATTGATCAAGGAATCCAATGTGAAGACGGTTGGCCATGCCATGCTCAAACAAAATGTAACCCTTAGTGCTAGGTTGGATCCATTGCATTTGTACCCGTCCATCCAGTTCATCCATTTTTTTCACCCCATGACTAAGACTGATAGAGACTTGTGAGATTGAAGATATTTTACCCATTCTGACCATTGTGTGTGACAGACTCCATGTTGTTATGTGTCTCGGGCTATGAAGTACGTGTCTTCGTCAATGTGGCTAGGTGCACAGGGTTGTCCTCCTTAAGTCCTCAAAACAAGTGCTCCACCATAACAGTGTTGTTAAACACTAAAGCATCATAACGCATAAAAGCTACATCTAAAAGATGCAAAAGTATAGAATATTGAAAAAAGGTAGTCAGTTGCCAAGAGATTGAGCACCCATTCTTTGTATAATGTAAGGCTTAGTTTTCCCTCTATAGGGGCACTAGGGAGAGGCAATCCCGTCAGGGCTATGGACTACTCGCGGGCAGCGGGTAGCCTTATTCATTTACTGGAGCCCAAAAGGCTTTCCAGGGCATCTGTTCTTGTAGGCTGGCTACTATCTTATAAAAATTGTGAAAGTCATTGAAAGGTTAATGGTTAAAGGATGAGCACTCACTCCTTGTATAGTGTTCGACTCAATGGTCCCCATAGGGCCACATGATGAGACTAATCTAGAAAGACTGGGTCTTTGTCAGTACTAGAGCCCAGAAGGCTTCCAGGGCACCTTCCTTTGAAGGTTGACCTATACTTGCAAAAAGGTTGCAAAGGAAAACTTGCTAGAGTCTGAGGGAAGCATACTCAAGTACTTCACCCATCTGTGAGGCACCTCCATCCCTTATTGCTATCTGTCATGCATATGTCACCTTGGTAGAGTTTATTAGTTATCAGTCGGGTAGATCACTGAGTCAAAGTCAGTCAAAGTCATTTTCCCTTTGCTTTAGCTTGGTTCTTTCATCATCACCCATCTATAGCGCATTGATTACACTTTGTAAGTATGGCATGAGCAAGCAGATTTTCCTGAAGACTAAGATCTGCCAGAAGCAAAGGTATATTTTATTATTATTATTATTGTTGGTCACCATGATTATCAATAACTGACTCAAGTTGGGTTTTGATATACACCATTGGAGCATGTCTTACCTTGGAATGTAGCAAGATCATATTGGCATGTTATCTCACCTTGATTTTGGGAACTTTGACCTGGTCAACCCAGTTGACCGAGTCAATCACGTTTCCTAAGGCAGTGACTCAAAAATACAACATGGCCTATATTTGTTCGAAAAATGCCCAGGACCAATATTGCAGTTTCAATTTTTAAATTTTGGCCTCGGTTCTCTAGAAAAGTGATTATTATCACTTAATTATTGGCCAAATGGTCTATTTTTATTCCAGATGGTAGTATGTTTGGTTCTCCTAGAGCAGAGCAGTGTTCCGAGGGGTATGAGTAGTCAGTTTTACCATTCTCCTATGTCTCCAAATCATACAGAGCAGTCAGTTTGCCCCAGTTTGCATCCTGGAGAGAGTTATGATGGATTTATCAGTTTCTAGGGATTGTACCAGCAGAAAATGAACTAGAAATTCACTGAGAAAATTGATTTGGCATCCTGACAGATGATGTTTCTTAGCATCCCGGACAGTCCTCCAACAGTTTTCAGTCAGCAGATGTCCGGATTATTTGTTTATGGCTCAGCCAGTGAGGAAAACCCCCCAAGGGGCGCCCCCTTTAATTGGCTATTGATGTATTTCATTGTTATATCTTATATTATGAAGTTGTAAAGGGGCCTAGGGTTAATTAAGCCCCTAGGGTTAATTAAGCCCCTAGTGACCCCCCTCCTATGATGTATCATGTCATATCTTATGTTATGTTGTGACATTTCACTTTAGAGGGGCATCCTTGAGCAAAGTGCGTCCCCTCTTTGACTTAGTCACTTGATCCATGTCTTAGTTGATATATTTTGATCTCCACCGTTGATGATGTTATAATCTCAACCGTTGGATGACAAAATGAGTTAGGGTTTATGCCTCTGTTAAACTATTTAAGAGAGGCGACCCCCCATTGTAAGGGATGAGCTTTGGCACTGGAATTTGAATAAAGAGATTTTGTCTGGGACTACACTCTTGTCTACTTGCTTGATGAGTGAATGAGTTGTGATTGGCATTGTTTTCCTTCTGCACTAAGATATATCTGGCATAGTTTTTGTATCTTTCCTTGTACCCGTTTAACTTGCAGGTTGAAGGAGGCGACTCTGAGAGAGGTGCATTGGTGGGGGGACTTGCCCTGTTGCTTGATCTTGACAATTGGTTATTCGAGAGTTGAACTTTTTTATGATTTATTTTTCTTGTACTTATTTCAGCTTACATTTTCTGTTTATTTGCCATTCTGATTGATTTTACTTGGTCTGGAAGGCCAAAATGGGCGTTTGGGACACTGGCAGTAGCAACACTTTATCAAAAGCTTGTCTAAAAATCTTATTTGATCTCAAGAAAGGAATTCTTCATCATCCAGGAGGTCATCAACAACGATTTAGGTATGTTTCTCATGTAAGTTCTTCATCTTTTGATTTTCATACACTGCCCATCAATAATTTTTGCTGAAAAACCCCCATTTAGCATTAGGAAAAATCATTGGACCAATTTGCATTGGGAATTTGCAAATTTGGCGATCTGGGTTTTGTGTGGCATATTGAAAACCCCCTTCTCCCTCCAAAACGTCTAGATTGGACTGCTCTACCCCCCCCCTAGGCATTGGTCCATGTCTGGGAGAAAACGCCCCCCTTCAACAAGTCAGCCATTTTCCCACTGCTTTTGGTTCGGTTTCTTCTGGGTATTTTTCAGTATCAAATCTTTCATCGCAGCTAGTGTGTAGGAAGCCATAATTGTCAGTATCAACTTCGTCCTGGGGATTTCTCAATCATCTGCTTAAATCCCCCAGGATCCGAATTTGATCATTTGAACTAGCACACCTAAATCCTAGATCTGACTTAAATCTTTGTAAGCCATCTGTTTTAAACACCCGAGTGACATTTCCAATCTCAAATAACCACCCCACTTGAGTATCCTTAATTTGTGTCTTTTCCTTAAATCTAGGGTTTTAGACAGTCACCTTACAAATTCTCCGTTAGGAGTCTGATCTGGTGATTTATCTTGGGTCTTTCCTTTCAGGATTGATCCGGGTCTCCCCCTTTGTCACTTGGGCTTCTCTAGTGGCATAAAGCGAAGGAATCCTTAACCGGCGTGACAACCATCCATCTTTTGGGGGTTAGGGTTTTTGTAGGTCACAACTTTGGTTGCCTGTCCCCTCTGCCATCCTGTATAGGATTTATCTATTGGGGCAACTACAAGATCTATGTAAACAGGTTATTAGTTGGACATTAATAAAATTATCTTATCTTATCTACTCTGATGGGTTTATTAGGGATGCCATCTACAAATGTGGGGAAGCATCCCTTGGGTTTCCCCACAAGGTTTTCCTTGCAATATTTTTGTTGCATAGACTATGGTCCTTGAACAAATCCACACAAGAAGAGAGGATTATCCAAGTATTATGAAAATGGTGCCATGCATAGAGTGTATGTCCCTTGTGATTGGTATGAGGTATGCAGTTCCAAACCATTATATCATTGGAGTTACCTAAAGCAAAATCTGTTTGATAATGGGTTGGTTAGAAATTGGAATCAGAATTTATCTTATTGTCCACTAAAGACCGAAATAGAACAAATGGAGTAGTGATTACGTCCGGCAATGGTTTCCCAACTAAAATCAGAGGGGTGTAAAAGATCCCTGTAGATGAGAATATACGAAATGAAGAGTAAGTACAAGAACAATAGGGAATGAAATAGTATATGCATGGGCATACAAGTAGGTTATCCCAAGGGGGAAATCCACATAAAGTGAAGGAGAGCTAGTAAAGAAATATAGCATGGAAAAAGATGTATTTGTTAGAAGGTTAGGAGGTACGTATCCATGCTCATCGTCTAAATCAATAGTACAAATGTAAATGCCAATTTCTTGCTGAATATTGTCCTAAGCAGGGTGGTTTAAGTTTATGTGATTTTGAGGATAATCTTGGGTGGCATCAAGCTACCCCCAAGGGTTGAGGAAGAGGTAGGATCACTCCTAAAATCGAAGGCTTATGAACTCCTAGTTGAAGGATAAAACTAGGAATAAACTTTATGTAATTTTCCTTAATGTGCAACCTTCCTGGGCAGCTCTGAACCTCCTATAAGTCCTCTGTGTGGCACCTCATGGATCCTGAGTGGAGGGGAAAAATGCCAGACTCTTGGAGTGTTGTCTAAGTAAGTATCAGTGGGACGCTTCACTCCCCTTGTTCTGGAAACTGGAAGCAAGGAGGTGATCTGATTAGTTGCGACTAACAAGATTTGAAGTTGATGTCACTGGAGAGAAATTGCCTTCTTAACTTACAAGGCAACGAAGTGCTGATCAGGGTATCTGGAGAGTGTCAATAAAGACCACCCTGAATCCCTTTAGAGACAATGAAATTCCCCTCTAATATAGTAGTAAATAGGACATCCAAAAATAAAGTGCTGCTTGGTCTCAATCTGGCCCAAAGAACAAAGCTTTTGATCCTTTGCATTCTGGGAAGATGAGCATCTAATTCTCCACTGGTGTTAGCACACCTGAATCTGGCTGAGTGGGAAGTGAAGGCCATGCAGTAGGTGGACTTAAAGATAGCATCACTGAACCATAAGGTTTTTGGCTATCTCAAGGATGGTAGAGTAAAAGGCCAACTTGGGACTTATATGTCCTCCTTCCATAATTACGTTAAATTACTATGTAAAGCTAGTTTTACATTAAAAAAAATACCCTAAAACTAAAAGAGATTTTACATGCACTAAGTACTTTACATGCATTTTACATGGATTGAGGAATTTACTGTTATTGTGATTGGTAATTGAGGACTCCAGAATGTATTTTAGAAGTAAGGGGAAATGGTTAAAAATAAAATTTTACAAGGGATAACTGTAAAAGGGGACTATGCGTCTTGATGATGAATAGTCTAGCATTATGATTTACTATATAATTACGGAGAGATTGTAACAAACATTAATATAAATATAATGATAATAATAATAAAACAATAATAATAAATGTAGGCCAATGAAAAGTTGAAGGGTGCATGCCCTTTTGCCTCATGACCAGTCAATGTGTATAAGTACACCATCACAACGGTCATTGTAATCATCATCACTCTGTCAATTATGTAACATTTAGTATATTCTTATACACTGCAGAAATCTTCTGTCAATTTAATAGTGAATAGGGGACTGTTCACTTGAGAGATATTTGTTGAATCAGTAATACTTCATGACATTTTACAGTGATCAAATATCTAATCCTGAGAAATGACCTGTAAAGTTTTTCCTTTGCATAGTAAATTGTTCGAAAGTAAACATTTTTTTCCACTTTATTGATGTAGGTAAATGCTGCTCTGGCAGCTGCCAAGGGACGCCGCATTAACATTCAAGAAGAGAGGGAACAGTTTGATGAAGCAAATGTTCAAATTATTTCACACTTGAAATTGAAGGTATGCTGCAGGGATATTGATATCGCTGCATAGCTGTTCCATTTCTAGATTCAACTATATGTGCATAGGAAATGGATCTTAGACTTGGCACTGATTTTTATATTCTTGTGGTCGACACTGAAAGATTAATTAATTATTACAAAAAATGACAATATGGAAAGATCTCAGTAAATTAAGCAGGACTATAAGTTTGTTCTTAAAGTTTAGAGTTGTTATGTTTGTCTGTTTATTCCAATGGTGGCATGAGTACAGGAAGATGAATTGGTAAGGTCTGTGGCTGCACTGAAGACAGAAGGTAGTGTTGTGAATGCATGGACAAATTTTCTTGAAGATGCATGGAGATTACAGTCATCTCAAATCGAACAAAGCGAACATGCTGTTGAGTAAGTAGAAAATCAATAATGTAGCTGCCTTCTCTAAGATAATTGGACCCTCAGCCGTAAGCAATTTTAACTTGAACGAAAGACATGAAATTAGCTATACTTATTGTCTGTTTCATATGGACCTTAGAGAATTAACTGAGATCTTCAATATCTTTATGTTATCACTTTTGGTCATCTGTTTATTTGCTCTTCAACTCTTGCAAGGGATGCTTTGGAGGAAGTTAATCGGCAGTTTCTACAGTTTGTCATTTCAAACTTGTCCATATACAAGGTAATTATCAATGAATTCCCTAATATCAATATACAATTATCATGTGGGTACGAAATACTGCTCTCTTCGCATAGGTGTAGGGCGAACCGAATGGTGTTTGGGATGGTATTGTGCAATTCAATCTTTGTTGTAAAGGTTCAGTTTCAGAGCTGTTTGTATTTTTTGCAGAAGGACTTACAGCTTTTACTTGAAGAAATCAAAGGATGTATAAAAGCTCTAAATGATTTATCAAATAAGAGGTAACATAACAAATTGAGATCTTCCTTATTCATATTGTCAACTTTAGAGTCCATGATGGGCTTCTATAGTAGACTATAGTAGGCTCTAAGATTTCTTATTCATTTTGACAGATCACAGGTTGACGATTCAAATGATTCTGAGGCCTCAGAATTTTTTCAGCAGAGGAGAAAAGTTGAAGAAAACTATTTGACAGTAGAGTCTCAGGTTAGTTTTACATGATTTACTTGCGCATCGTCACAGTTCTGTCATTTAATCTTCTACAGATAAATTTGAACTATGCCTCTGGCATTATGCACATGTATATCTGATTAAATAACTACCAATAACAATTCAAGAATAAATGCCCCCCTAGAAAGGATTATAAATCCAGAATAAAGTTCTCAATGTGAATTTGTGCATAATATTATTCCTCCATCAAATTCTCCAGTGTACTGTTTTTGGTGCACCTCCACCATAAGGTGTTGGAGTCTTGTGCAGTTTGTCCATGTATGCTTGTTTTTTTTAAGGTAATTTGGTTAAGATTGTTGGAAATTTCACTAGAATGACACTCCATTGCAATTCAGTAGAAGGTTGCTTAGACTTTATCCCTATAATTTTTTTGTCCTTGGACTACTGTAAATTAAAATACAAAACAGCAGAGGAAGAAGAACAATAGCTCACTTTCAAAGAAGCCCTAAATTTCCTAGCAATTAAGTAGAAAGACACCAACAAATGAGATAAGTTTTCAGCCCTTCTAGGGAAAATTATCAGTCAATATTCAGATCTGAAAATGTACGTTTACTACCAAAATAATAGCAGTATTACAGCACTATAATCAGCTCCTTTATCATATTCTTTAGAAGTCAAATCACTTACAATTTTCCCTTTTACTTATATCCAATCAGCAATATCATAAATAGATGTGAACACTGAATAGCAAAATATGAAGAACACATGTAGCTGAAAATTAAATATGAAATTCACACAAGATATCTATGGCTGAAACTGTTACAGCCATGAACCTCAGCCCCGCCCAAGAGCTGGCTTGGGTGCCCGGTTGGGATGTAGAATTTTCAACACTCTCCCAACTCGGTTTTCAACTCCGTTTATAACATTGTTTAATGCCCAACCCAATTTGTATTTGTGCTGCAAATTAGATTTTTCTCATAAACGATAAGGACTGAAATACAAGAAGAGTTTCTACAACATTTTGATGAGCAGCAAATAAACCACATTCACACATAAATTTCAGACACAGTATTTTTGGTCCAATGACCCAGGAAAAACACCAACCTCCGGGGAAAACCTGTGAGAGAGAAATTTTTATTATCTGGAAAAATTTACAGCAATAGACAGAAAAATGATCAGTCCAACTTATTTCAACCAGATGAAATATTCTGCCTTGCTTTCCGTGCCAAACTACAAAAAATTAAACGCAGAAACATTCCTGTTTGCAGCTTCGATTTCCGTGCTTCTGTACGTACTGTACGGCAGCTGTACAGTCCTGTCTCGAGATTCGTGCCTGCAAAAATGCCTTGGGATTTATGCCCAGAATCCTCCTCGAAATCTGTGCCCAAAATTCCTCCTCGAAATTCGTGCCTATACTTTCCTTGGTTTTTGTGCACTGTACGGAGTCCGTACAGTACGGCCTGTACGGAGAGACTGCAATAAATGCTTGCTGCCTTGAAATTTGTGCCCAGCTGCCTCCTCGAAAATTGTGCCCTCTTTTGCAGTACTTTCTTCTCTTGATTTGTGTGCCCAAAAAGAAAAATGCTCCTTCTGCTATTTTCTTCTCTTTTTCAGAAATGGATCTCTTCTCTCAAAATGCAAAAGTGCCTCTTCACTTGGAAAACTTTCCTTTTTGGTAAAAAGTTAGGGTGAATGAAAAGCCAGCTAATTCTAGGGTTCATATTAGACTAGATGAGTGGTTGTGATTAAAATCACTTTTCTCCACAAAATAATTAAATTCACTCACTTTTTAAATTTTTACTTAAAGTGCAATTAATTCTCATCTCAAGTCATTAATATAAAGTCCAAGTGACTCAACCCCTTTTCTTAGTGACTTAGGCAAATGTCACTTAGGGGAACAACTCCTAGGTATAAAAATCAACACTCCCTCTTACCGAGGAAGTTATTTTTCACCACATCCAACTTGTCTCTGAAATGAATAAACTTGCCTCTTCCAAGAGACTTCGTCAGGATATCTGCAACCTGCACAAACCTGCTCATCAGTGGAGATGTACTACATTGTCATTGCTCCTCTCTGAACATAATCAAGAATGAAATGATATTTGATTTCAATATGCTTTGACTTGTCGTGAAATACAGGATTCTCAGAGAGCTGGATGCAACTTTGATTGTCACAATAAATCACCATAGGCCTCAGTGCCTGATTAAAAAAATCCACCAGCAACTTGCGAAGCCACATCGCTTCACAGCTGGCTTGACTAGCTTCCATATACTTGGCCTTTGTAAAACTCAAAGCAACAGACTTTTGCTTCCGACTGAACCAAAACACTGCTGCCGAGCCCAAACTGAAACAACATCCAGAAGTGCTCTTTCGGTGTGCCACACTGCCTTCCCAATCTAAATATGTGAAGCCAGTCAATCTAATCCCATCCGATCTCTTGTAGTCCAGACCATAATCCACTGTTCCTACAAGGTATCTCAACACATGTTTTGCGACAACCCAGTGCACACTCCTAGGCTCCACCATGAACTGACTGAGAGTGTTCACCGCAAAACACTAATCTGGCCAAGAGTTGACCAGATACATCAAAGAACCAATGAGTTGACGATATAATGTAGGATCCACCAATTCTCCCTCAGAAGCATGAAGCTTCTTCCAGTTGGTGATCATCGGTGTAGACATCAGCCTGCAACTCTCCATTCGAAATCTCCTCAGAATATCAACTGCATACTTTTCCTGTCCCAAAAAAATATGACCATGCACCTGCCAAACCTCCCATCCCAAAAAATAGTGCATCAACCCAATGTCCATCATCTCATACTCTGAAGCAAGATCTCTCTTGCAAACTGCAATAGGTCTCTCTCCCCCTATGATTAACAAGTCATCCACATACAACAGAAGAATGAGCAGATCATCTCCAACCATGATGAAATAGAGATTCGAATCAGCCTCACTCTTTTGAAAACCCATCCGCAGCAAGTAGGAGTCAATCCTGGAATACCAAGCTCGAGGAGCTTGCTTCAGCCTATACGAGGCTTTCTTCATCCTGCAAACATGAGACTCTCTCCCATGAATCTCAAAGCCTTGAGGCTGCTCAACATAAACCTCCTCCTGTATGATTCCATTGAAAAATGTGGTCTTCACATCCATTTGATGGATCTTCCAACCCATTTCCGCAACAATGGAAATCAATGCCCTGATAGAAGTATAACAAGCAACCGGTGCAAAGGTCTCATCATAATCAACTCCCACAACCTGTGAGAACCCCCGCGCCACAAACCGAGCCTTGTACTTCTCTACACTACCACCTGCAACATGTTTTAGCTTGTAAAGCCAATGAGAAGTCACCACTGACTTCCCCTCAGGTCTCGGAACAATCTCCCAAACATCGTTCTTCATGATGGAGTAGTACTCTTCCATCATGGAATCTCTCCAAACATGATGCTGAGAGGCCTCCTTAATCGTAGATGGCTCAAAATCACGAAGACTAGCCACTAATGCAATACCCAATATGTCTGGCATTTGAATAGACCTCACTAGCTCCTTGGGCGTTCCAAACTCCTTTGCTTCCTTCAAGGTATCCCTAAAGACTGCTCCCACACTGGTCTATTCTCCTCTGATGAACTCCCAGAGGTAGATGACCCAATAATCTATGAACCAGAAGCTGGTGTACCAACAACTGGTGAACCATGTGATCCTGAAGCTCTATACGGTGAACATGTGACCTGAGACCCAAAACCTGTCCTCGAAGATCCTGCTGGTTGAACAATTGAAACTGGAGAACATGTGCCTATACTCTATGGTCTAGTAACCCCAAAAACCTGTGAACCTGTGAACTGCATTGAAGGTACCTGTGAAGCTACCTGAGGTGTCAGAACTTGCTGCTCTCCCTGCTCTGAATCTCTAGACTACTTGAAGGTCCACTCCTCAAATCTCACTTCCCTCCTCACAACAACCTTCCTCTGAGAAGGAAGATAAATGTGGAAGGCCTTCGAAGTCTCATCATACCCCACAAAGATGCCTTTCTCTGTTGTGGGCTCAAACTTTGTCCTCTTCTCAAAAGGGACATGTGAGTAAGGCAACCAAATATGGCAACCATGTGAGTAAGTAAGGCAACCAAAAATCCGAAAATGACTCACCTCAGGCTTCTTGCCTGTGAAAGTCTCCTCAGGTGTCTTGTTCCCCACGACACAATGGGGACTCCTGTTCTGAAGGTATAGAACTGTATTACATGCCTCCGCCCAAGGGAATAAAGGAAGTGACTGATCATGTAACATGGCTCTCGCAGCTCCAACTATAGATCTGTTCTTCCTCTCTGCCACTCCATTTTGCTCAGGATTGTATGGTACCGTCAACTGTCTCCGAATTCCCTCCTGTCTGCAATACTCATCGAACTCCTTAGAGGTATACTCACCCCCGTTATCTGATCTAAGTGCCCGTATTTTCCTCCCAGTTTGGTTCTCCACAAGAGCTTTGAACTCTTGGAACCTTGGCAAGACCTCCTCAGATTTCTTGCTCTTCAGGAAGTAGATCCAGGTTTTCTTGGAATGGTCATCGATGAATGTCACATAATACTCGAACCCTCTCAGAGAAACAATTGACATAGGACCACACAAGTCGGAATGTATCAAATCAAGAACTCTTGCTGACCTGCTATCACTGCTAGTAAAAGCCATCTTGGTGTACTTTCCCAAAACACACCCCCTGCATACATCACTATGCTCCGTACTGAACTCTGGAAAACTTGTAACCATATACCCCAATATCCTCAAAGCTGGATGATGCAGATGAGCCATCCTCCTGTGCCACAACTCACAAAGCTCGCTACTGTTTCTATGTGCCAAAGCATGCTGGAGATGAAACAAGAGCTTGTACAGTTTCCCACATCTAACTCCAATGGTGTAGGAAGCAGATGGTCCTGCAGTCTTGGGAAAAACACACACATGTCCATCCAGGAAGGACACCCCAAAACCCCTATCCTCAATCATGGAAATCGAGATCAAGTTCTTCTTCAACCCAGGTACACACAATACATCTCTCAAAATCATTGGACTCATGGACTCTCTCTGAAAAGTAATGGTCCCACGCCCAACTGCTCTGACAACTGTGTCATCCCTCAACACTACCTCCACATCAATCTTTGCTTGTGAAAGCTTGGAGAACATCTCTCGAGCACCTGTCATGTGGCTCGAAGCTCCACTATCAATATACCACGCGCTGGTGGTGGATGCACTCAAAGAATGACCTGTCAACAAGGAATACTCCCTCTCAATATCAACATCTGCAGAGGTGATGATGGATGCTCTCTCTCTATTAACATTTAGCACAGAGAGAAAACTCTCTGTCGAATCTCGCTGTAAACTCCTCCACCTCTGCCGAAGCTACTGTCTGTTGCTGCTGCTTCTTCTTTTGTGTACACTACCCAATATAGTGCCCAAACGTCTGACAAATGAAGCACTTCACAATGCTGAAATCCTTCTTTTGTCTCTCCTGCTGCTTAGCCCCACCCTTCTTGGGGCCCTTATTGAACTTCTTCTTCCCCTTTGCACTCAACGCCACATTCTCCTCATCCTCCTTGCTAGTATAAGAGCTGCCCTGTGTTATCACCAACCTTGTAGTTTCCTATGTATGATGGGTCCAGGATGGATGGTAGAGGGGCAAGCAACTAAGGAGGTGGAACCAAGACTGCCTAGACTCCCACATGGATGGTTATCACACCAATCAAGGCAGTCTTCGCTTTATGTTATCTAAGTCCAAGACAACAAAGGGGGAGACCTAGATCTACTCCCGACAGGAGAGATCAGACCTAGACACCAGATCAGATCAAGTAGGCTTGAGGTATGTAAGGTGTAAGGTAATTGAAGACCCTAGATCTATGGGAGATAATACTAAGTGGACCAGGGCTTTGGATGAGGGCTTCGGTCGTATGAGGGTTGATCCAAAGTGAAATGCAAGTGACCTACAAGGGTAATACTAGATCTAGGGTTGAGGTACTAACAACTGATGAAGATAACAACCGCCTTGGGAAACATATTCGAGATAGGGTGAGTAAGGACAGAGTTGGGACTGTTTAGTACCAAAGGGATAGACTCAGTGAGAGATATGACAATGTCAGATTACCTGAGTCACTAAGGAGCAGTCAACTTTCAGGGGAAAGAGGTCAAGAGTGGGCTAGCGCTAGGCTTGGAGATCAGTGCCTATTGGGCCTTGGGAAATGGAGTCAGTATTTGCACATCGTTAGGGTGGACCCACTTGGGATATGCCCTGATTTATGGACCCAGGATAGTGTTTGGCCCGAAAACTTCAGTTTCTAGGGGAAACCAGCAGAAAGAGGGCTAGCGCTAGTGTTTGGAGAGGCAAATCTGTAGATCTAGGACAACCAGGAGACTATCAACTCAACATTAGAGTGGATATGAGATCAGAATGGCTTGTTCTACAAACCCAAGTTAGAAAATTTCAGAAAAAATCAGATCTGGAAAAGTCAAAATCTCATGAGAAAAGCTAGGGTGCTAAAAGTTAGTTTTTTAGATCTAGGGCTACCTGGCAAGAACTAGCTCAACATTGGGGGTGTTCTGGAGTCAGGGAAACTTGATCTACAAACCCAAGTGATTATTTTTCAGAAAAAGTTAAATCTGGAAAAGTCAAAATTTCAGTAGGGGCGTTGGGGTTTTAGCAGTCAAAAAGTCAGATCTAGGGCAAACTAGTCACAATCTGGACATCGTCGAGGTTGATTTGGTGAGAGGGATGCCCAATCTACAAAACCCAGAAATGGTTTCTTCAAAGATCAAGCGGTTCCCCGATTAAATATTTTTTGGATTTTTATTATTTAGGAATTTTTCAGAAAATTTGAAGAAAAGCAGGTACAATAGATTGAGATCTGAAAGAGAAGAGACTGACCTGTAGATCTTACCTGGAAATGCTTGTAGATGCCTTGATGATGATCCCTGCCATCTTGATCAATTTTGGAAAATCTGAATGAGTTCTAGGACCAACGTTATGCTCCAAGTGACCAATGTGCCCCCCTATCCTGCACAAGCAAACGTCAACAATATCAGATTTGCTGTATCATGAAAGAAAAAGCTAGATCTACATAAAAGTAACAAGATGTAATCATAGATGACAATGAAGCTAATGAAAACCCCCTGATACAAGGTGCAAACAATCCGAGTGAGTTGAGGTCCCTTTGCAAAAGACGCTCCAGTTGAAAACGCCCTCCTGTAGACAAGATAATGATCCCGAAAAAAGATATAGATCTCACACAATATTCCGAATGCTAGGAAGCAAGAGACTTATTAATCACCACCGAAGAACATCAGATGCAAAGCAGATCCAGAGAATAGCCACAAAAAAGTCTTTCTATTATTCAGATTCAAGAGCCAAAGGCCCTTTACAAATGAGAAGCTCTCTCCTTTAAATAGGAACGAGAGGACCAAAATCCTAACCACTTTCAAAACGAGTGGCTAAGATTAAAAGATAAAATGTTCTAATCAATGGTTGAGATGAGCTCAACATGCAATACAGGGATCGATTTAACCATAAAGTACCAAAGTGGACTAAGTCACCCATAAAGAGGGTACCCCACTCGACAAGAAATAAATGAAGCACATGGTGGGTCCATGGAGTGTTAACTAACTCCCTCTGGGTGCCCCATGGCACAATAAAATAATATAATATTTTAATTTTTTGACTTTGTGCCTCCTTGAGGAAATCGTGAGCCTCCCAAAAACTTCAAAAAAAAATATATACATGCCCAAAAAATAGGTGTGGGCCTCAGGTGTTGCAGCTGCTGGAGAAGATGCGAAGGACATCACACTCGTCATCAAGACTCATCCCATGTCATTTCCTTGCATCAGTAGCCCAGATCGATTCCTTCTGTAGCCATTTAATCATTTTTTAATCTGCCTCGAGAAACGTGAACCTTCCAAATCAGCCTCCTAGGGCGCCTGCATTGTCAAACTGAGCCCATCAGGCTCTCTGGGATGGGGGTACTATGGTACAATCAAGTGGCTGCACCCTCTATGCCCTATACAACGCCTTAGGAGATCCTAATAAAACATCTCCCTGCTCAGACACATCATCCTGTGAAGCAAAACTGCATCAAAAAAGTAAAATGAGCCTAATCATCTCTGCAAGTGCCTGAAACTGAAAATAAGCTACCTCACTAGACTCGGAGAGTCCAAATCCATCTAGGGTGCATACTCATACCCCTACTAGGTCTCTGCCTAATCATTTACAATATCCAATAGACAATATAATCCCCTGTAAATGACCATATACCAATAATATAACTCAGGCTACCATCCATCTGTTGCAAGTGTTACAAGGCTAAGACATGCTCTACAAATCATTTAAGTAACATTTATAACAAGTAGCAGTCACCTCACTGGCGGTACATCAACCAAATACATATATACGATTTTATTTATTATTACTCAGAGCAGACTTTTAGGACTATACTCACTTTATAGTTGTAGTCAATTTGCTAGTGAAGGGTGAAGGCTTAAATTGACAAGGCTAGGGTAAAGGATGACTTACCAACTTAACATCATGACACTTTGAATATGGGAAGGGAATACTCACTATATAACCATATGCCGGACAAACAATAACACAGGGAATGGCAGTGCCTTACAAATGGTTGAGTTGTTCAGAGAGTGCTTATTCAACTCAGGCATCATGTCTACATCAAGTTTGATCCAGGTTCATTAGGACCATCATTTCCATGGCCTTTTTGGCCTATATGTCCTTCTGGGGACTTCACCAGTGCTTAAAAGCACAGCTAATTCTAGCTTTCATCCAGGACATTTTCAAATTTATAAGGTCAGCAATATTTGGATATAGCATATATTTAACCATTGCTTTTGGGACCTTTTCCAATATAAGTAGTACATGAGCTTTTAGTTTAAGCCAACAACATCTCAAGTGACTAGGGGGAGTTCTGCACAGTGCCAAACATCGGGACAACCGACCAAAATGATTTAGGCATGCAATCCAACTCACCAAAGGAAAGTTCTGTCATCAACTCAGAGCCAAGACACACCATAAACAGGGAGGCTTGTCCAACAAAGGTTCTAGCAGGGAATGGTCCTCCATGCCATAAGTTAAGTAGTAAGTTGGGTTAAAAAAAACAAAATTGGAAAATAATGCATAGGTGGAGACAGTGAAAGATGAAGCCAACACTAGCAAGCCAAAGAATGGTGGGAATGACTACCTCTATTCTCCCTAGGGAGGGTAAAACCAATGAGTATAAATCAGGAACTTCCAAGTTTAGGTAGGGACACCAATACATAATACAAATACATCCAAGTCCATATATTTATGACCGCCAGATCATGACACTAAATGCTAGTATATGTCACAAAGATGAGTATAAGAGCAATGATAACCATAACACAATAAAATAAATGTCAAGTCATAGCCATGCAAATAATCCATTTGAACCATCATCTATTTAATGAGAAAGCACTGATATAAATTTGGGCATCAATAATTGCTCTATAAATGACTAAATGGGTACATCAGTCCTCAAATTTGAGTGTCCTGAGACTCAGTCCTGACATGGGAGAGTATAATAGTCCACTAACAAAATACTGATCTGTCAAAACTACTCATCTCGGCATCTCATATGTAAGAGATCTGGCTGAAAAATGTACTGTGTCTGAAAAATAGAATATGGTAGCCTGGCTACTATATATGTGACAACACCTTGCACAAGACCTCTCCAGGTCTCCTCCTGAACAAAATCATCACAAATCCTGCCCCATGTAGGCAAGTTGTCCCTGGCCACTATAGCCTCCACAAGCACAACCCAATGCTTTGAAACCCCATTCGAAGCTGTCCGCACTAGCTTCGAACCAAGAACAACCTCCCCCACTGCTGCAAGCTCATCTCTCACCTGAGAGATCCTAGTAAGGTAAGAAATCACAACCTCAGCTTTGGCCATCTTGATACTTTTGATCTTCTCGGTCAAAACTATCTTCCTATTCTCATTTGAGCTGTGAAACAAGTCGGTCAAAGCATCCCACATCTGATACGCACGGGTCTTACTTGAGATGTGAGGGATCACATGGCCTTTTACTGCATCTAGAATTATTCTTCTAGCTTTTATGTCCTTCTTGTTGAAGGCAGAAAGTGGTGCTGCATCAGTGGAAGGGGGAACAACAATAGGAACTGCTGTAGTATTATGAACCACCTCATCCCACAACTCATTTTCTTCCAATATCAGCACTAGCCTAGCTTTCCACGGGACAAAATTCTCAGCCCCATCAAGCCTATCCTCCAACCTAAGTCCTGTAGCCATTTTCTCTCAAAGTTCAAGTTTCAACAAGGTGCTCCCTACTGACAAAATAAATCATTGAACTCTGAAATTTTTCACCGTGTATAAATCTATCCTCTCTTTAACAAAGCTTTAATACCATGTAGAATTTTCAGCACTCTCCCAACCTAGTTTTCAACTCCGTTTATAACATTGTTTAATGCCCAACCTAATTTGTATTTGTGCTGCAAATTAGATTTTTCTCATAAAAAATAAGGACTGAAACACAAGAAGAGTTTCTTCAACATTTTCATGAATAACAAATAAACCACATTCACACATAAATTTCAGACACAATGTTTTTGGTCCAATGACCCAGGAAAAACCCCAACCTCCGGGGAAAACCTGTGAGAGAGAAATTTTTATTATCAGGAAAAATTTATTGCAATAGACAGAAAAATTATCAGTCCAACTTATCTCAACCGGATGAAATATTCTGCCTCGTTTTTCGTGCCAAACTGGAAAAAATTGAACTCAAAAAAATTCCATTTGCTGGCTCGATTTCCATGTTGTTGTACGGACTGTATGACCTGTCTGTATGGTTCTGTCTTGAGATTCGTGCCTGCAAAATGCCTCGGGATTCATTCCCTAAATCCTCCTCAAAATCTTTGCCCAAAATTCCTTCTCAAAATTCATGCCCATACTTTCCTTCTCGATTTTTGTGCTCTATACGAAATCCATACAGTACGTCTTGTATGGACAGGCTGCAATAAATGCTTGTTTCTTCCTTGAAAATCGTGCCCTATTTTGCTGTACTTCTCTCGATTTGCGTGCCCAAAAGAAAAATGCTCCTATTGCTATTTTCTTTTTCATAGAAATGGTTCTCTTCTCTCTCAAAATGCAAAAGTGCCGCTTCACTTGGAAAACTTTCCTTTTAGGTAAAAAGTTAGGGTGAATCAAAAGCCATTTAATCCTACAGCTCAGATTAGACTAGATGAATGGTTGTGATTAAAGTCACTTTTCTCCACAAAATAATTAAATTCACTCACTTTTAAATTTTCACTTAAAGTGCACTTTATTCACAAAAGTGCAATTAATGCTCATCTCAAGTCATTAATATAAAGTCCAAGTGACTCAACCCCTTTTCCTAGTGACTTAGGCACATGTCACTTAGGGGAACAACTCCTAGGTATAAAAATCAACATGGGCAGGACAAATGTTCGGTTGGCAACACTTGCCAAGGGGCACCTAGGCTAAGAGATGGAATGGAGGTGGGGCACGCAGACCAAGTATGTGTGTGCTCCCACAAACGAATCCCATACTCAAGCAAGTGGTGCTTGGCAAGCCCACAAGTGTGGCACCTCGACAACACGTTGGCAAGTGGCGTAGGACAGTGCGACAGAGCCTAAACCGCTCATGAGAGCAGTTGGACGCACCTTGGGAAGAAGCGCAGATGAACAAGGGCCAAATGACCCAAGTGCTCCACTAGAAGTGCGCTCGACACCACACTGGTCGCAAGGGAACACGCACTTGGTGGAAGCGCCCAATCGACGGTTTGGCAAGTTGGATTGAGCACCCATAAGAGAAGCCCCCGACACCTCGACGCGGCAGACGATGGCGCACTTAGCGCACTTGGAGGAGTTCAACAGACAAGTGCCCGCAAGCACCTGACGCTCGCCCAACATGACGCACCAGGACAACGAATGGATGAGCATGTGTGCATGAGGGAAGTGGATTTCTGGTAGACAGATAGCCCGTCGACCTAGCGTTGGTGTGCACGCAAAGAAAAGGGGCATGTCCACTTTGGGGTCACGCTCACAAATGCGACGCATATAAAAACACAATGCTAAGGATGAAGGAAGCGTCAAGGGGATCAAGCGAAGATCACAAAAGTGCCATGCCGAGACATGCGAGCTAGGAAGGCTTCCGAGCTCAGTCGAAGGCACAGTTGCTAGGCTAACTCAGAAACGCAGTAGGGTTGCGGAAGAAGTGTTGGTCTGGCAAGACGACGTTCTAGACGAGTCCATTCCGTGATGGTTGATGACAACTATAGGGGTTAGCGGGTTGACAGTCTTGAGAGTTGGACGCCTGGGAGGGGTCAACTCCACTTGTATTTTGTAAACATATGTGTGTTTGCTGGTTGGGCGCACACTCGAAGCTCTGCCAGCTTGTGGCAACTCCATCTTTGTAAAAGTTGTTTCTAAATACAAAAGTAACGGGGAAGGCGGTTTGGCAACCCCACCATTTTATTTGTCTCTTGGGTAAATTTACTTGATGGAAGCACTGAAATTTGGTTAAGTAAATAAGAACGAGATAAACGATAAGTTTCTGCAGGATTAGGTGTAGTTTGCCGAGACGCTCTTGAGCGGCCAAGCCATCAAGGTGCCTCTCGGGCAGTGCCACACACCTTGGTTAAAACGCAGAAGTGAAGCTTGTTTGATCATGGTTGTGACATGTGGTATACGCACCTCTGTGGAGCGCTTTTTGCCCAAGCGCACCTTGAGCGTTCCGCAGTAGAACACCTTGTTCAATTGCTAATTTGGAGTGGGGCATGGTTGAAGTGCACCTGAAGAAGCTAAAGCTTCATTGGGTAGCCGAGATGGAGATTTTCACGACAGACATGGAAGGGACTTCGCTAGAGGAGCTAGCGGTGTTGGAGACCACGCTGAACGCAACGAAGGAGTGTTGGAGCAAAATCAAGGATGGGATGGACAGGGCATTCCAAGACTTGGCTTTACCTAAGAAAGTAGAGACACATCGGTTGCAGGTGCCTCCAAACCAAGCAGAGGTTTGGGGAAGGGCAAAGAGAAGAGCTAGAAAGAAGGAAAACCAGAAGCAACCAGAGATTCCAGAAAAGAAGAAAGTGGCCTGCTATATTTGCTATGGGGACCACTATGCAAAGAACTGTCAAGTGAGGGAAACCATAAGGGGTTCAACAACTCAGTTAGCAGCTATGAGGGTGCTGAAAGCACCTCAACATTTAGATGAGATTTATGAAGGAATGAAGGAACTGGAAGCCTGCCTTAGCGAAATGACGAGGAGTCAAGACGTTGGTCTATAAGAAAAGCAACAAGGCCTAGAATTTGTGGAAGCAACGATGAGTAGTTTGAAAGTTTTTGCGTTGGTCGACACGAGTGCTACTCACAGCTTGGTGAGCAGCAGGACTGCGATATCCTTACATAGTGCATTGGAGTTCGGTCAAGCGAAGTTCAAAGCAGCGAATTGGGAAGTGAAGTCGGTGATCGGGAGCAAAGCGCAACACCCATTCAAGTTGGAAAGTGGCATGGAAACCTAGAGTTGAAAGTCGTTTCGTTGGACAATCATCCGTTTTTTGGACAGGAAATTCTACGGTTGGCTAAAGTTGTGCCGATTTCGCACTCTAGTCTTTTGGCATTCTTGAGCGATACCGGAGCATGGAGCATGCCAATGTAGCAATGAGGGAAGTTGGGATATAGACTTCTGGTGTCTTCAATTCAGATAATTGGAGAACCAGGCATGTCCAAATACTCGCTTCAATGCAGCATGGGGCAAAACCAGATTTCAGTTAAGGAGAACAAGCCAAGCACAACTAAAGAAATTAGTCATCCTTTGACAAGGAGGGTAGCATCGTTGGAAGAACAAGCAAACTCGATCTGGCAAGAGGTTGAGTCATTATGTAGACCTTGGGACGCTTCGTGGTAACAGAGAAAGGTTGGTTCTTACACCAACAACGACTGTGGAAGCCACCGAGAGTATCACGTTGGAGACGTCATTAGGAAATCAAGACAATGGTGTTTCAATCAAGATGAATCTTGACGAGGTGGATGAATTACAGATTTCAGAGGTAGCCATTAGTGTTGACTAGTGAAGATTACTCGTCACATGATGTAGTGGATCTTGGTGTTTTGGTTCATGCTATAGGCATACCGAAATAACAGTTGTCACTAGAAAACTTGAAGCAAGTGGGTTGCACTCCAGACAAGGCAAAGGCAATCATCGCGCACTTGGAAAGTGAGTGGAAGTCTAAGATAGCGAACGAAGAAAAGACCAAGGAAGTTAGCGCAGACTTGGGTACTCTTCAAACGCAGGAAAGACAAGAAACATTGGCGGTCTTAGAGGGCTCACAACATCAAGACGCTTGCGGTAGCAAGACAAGTGATCCGTTCAAAGGGACACGTAAAGATGCTTAGAGGAGGGCTAGGAAAAGACTGCAACAGACAAAGATGGAAGAAGCGTTGTTGACAAAGGCACACCACAACGACAGGGTTGCGACGGACATGAGCACTCTTGTGTTCGGGATCGCAGAATCCGAACTAACTCAAGCTCAGTTGGAAAAGCTTGGGTGCAGTGACGTAGAAATAGAAGTCACACTAAGGTATTTGTCCAAAGGAGATTTTCAGGGCAGTGGTCAATGGCACCACCCACCACTTTGCTTTGTCTAAGGAAGAAATGTAAGGGCTCACTGCCATTGGCGACGACGAGGAGGCCCTAGGCGCCTTGGAAAGGCAACCTTAAAGAAAGAAAAATAGCCAAAGGAAAAACAAGGCTGGAAGACTTGTATAAAATGCAGTTGGCTTGAGGACGCTGAAAAGAGCCCAGGAAACATGGTTTTGAAATGACGAAGTTCGTCTCGTGAGGAATACATCATAGTTGGACATCATAGTTGGACTAGCTACCCAATCGGTCCACTCATGGGGTGCACAACAAACGAAGATATGATAGAATGCATAAAGTATTGGTTTCGAAGTAAGTCGTTGGAAGCCTTGGCCATGGAAGAGTTTCTTAGGAAGCTCACCTTGTCACGACGATAGCAGTGGACTGTCCAAAACACGTGGAGCAGCGACAGTCACATACAGCGGCCGCAACACACTTTCTAGGTACAGATGTCAATTAGAGACGTTGCCGAGACGACAACGAGGTTAAGGGGGGGGAGGTTGAGGTTGTTACAACCATGAACCTCACCCTCGCCCAAGATTGGCTTGGGTGCCCGGTTGGGCAAGACAAATGTTCGGTTGGAAAGACTTCGCAAGGGGCACCTTGGTTAAGCGACGGAATGAAGGTGGGGAGTGCTCCCACAAACGAAGCCCACACTCAAGCAGGTGGCGCTTGGCAAGGCCATGAGTGTGGCACCTTGCCAACACGTTGGCAAGTGGCGTAGGACAGTGCAACAGAGCCTGAAGCGCTCATGAGAACGGTTGGACATACCTTGGGAGGAACGCGGATGAACAAGGGACAAACAACCCAAGCACTCCACTAGAAGCCTATTCGACACCACACTGGCCGTAAGGGAGCATGTGCTTAGTGGACGGTTTGGCAAATTGGACTGAGTGCCCATAGGAGAAGCGCCTGACACCTCGACGCGACGGACGATGGCACACTTAGCGCATTTGGGGGAGTTCAACAGATGAGCGCCCGCAAGCACTCGACGCTCGCCTAACACAATGCGTTAGACCAATGAACGGACGAGCACATGTGCATGGGGGAAGTGGACCTACGGTGGACAGATAATGCGTTGGCCCAACATTGGCATGCACAGAAAGCAAAGGGGCGTTCCCACTTTGGGGTCATACTCACTCATGCGATGCATATAAAAACACAACGCTAAGGATGAAGGAAGCGTCAAGGGGATCAACCGAAGATCACATAAGTGACATGCCAAAACATGCGATCTAGGGAGGCTTCCGAGCTCAGTCACAGGTACAATTGCTAGGCTAACTCAGAAACGCAGTAGAGTTGCAGAAGAAGTGTCGGTTTGGCAAGTCGACGCTCCAGACGAGTTCAGTCCGTGACAGTTGATGACAACTATAGGGGTTAGCGGGTTTACAGTCTTGAGAGTTAGACTGTCGGGAGGGCTTAACTCGACTTATTATATTTTGTAAACGAAAGTGTGTTTGTTGGTTGGGGGCACACCTAGATGTCTATCGGCTTGTGGAAACTCCATATTTGTAAAAATTGTTTCTTAATACAAAAGTAACGGGGAAGCCGGTTTGGAAACCGCACCATTATTTTTGCCTCGTGTAAATTTACTTGATGCATGCACTAAAATTTGGTTAAGTAAATAAGAACGAGATAAATGATAAGTAAGCTTCCGCAAGGTTAGGCGTAGTCTGTTGAGACGCTCTTGAGCGACCAAGCCATCAAGGTGCCTCTTAGGCAGTGCTGCACACCTCGGTTAAAACGCAGAATTGGAGCACGTTTGATCGTTGTTGTGGCAAAAACTTTATATATAAGCTTAATGATGTACATATGATAGCCTTGCCTTAAGGCTACAAAATCCAACCATGCAAAATGCCCAAGCTATGGTAAATCATCAAACCCTAGTTCCACCATGAAGAACAAGTGCAAGAATCCCTTCAACACTATCTCCAAGGCAAGACGTCCTCCTCTTCTCTTCTTATTCACATGTCCACCTTGGGGAAAATCCTTAGTGTCCAATCTTTTAGTGGCTACAGTTATTGCGTCACCTTCATTGATGACTATTCCAGGAAGACCTGGCTCTATTTCCTGAAGGCCATGTCAGAGGTCATTGAACGGTTTCGGGAGTTCAAGAATCTCGTGGAAAACCAGACAAGGAGGAAGATTCGGGTATTGAGGATGGACAACGGGGGTGAGTATACCTCCAAGGAGTTCTTGGAGTTTTGTTCATCAGAGGGGATCAAGAAGGAGCACACAGTTCCTCATACCCCGCAACATAATGGAGTGGCAGAGAGGAAGAACATGACATTGGTAGGAGCAGCCAAAGCCATGCTATTTGATCAGGGATTACCACTATTCCTGTGGGTCGAGACATATAGGAACACAGTCTACATTCAGAACAGGTGTCCCCACACAACTTTGGGGAGTAAGACACCTAAGGAGGTCTTCACAGGCACTAGGCCAGATGTGAGTCATCTATGCATATTTGGGAGTGTCTGCTATTGTCACATCCATGCTGACACGAGGAAGAAGCTGGACCCTTCTGGAGAGAAGGGGCTACTAGTTGGTTACAACGAGATTTCTAAGGCATACAAAATCTATATTTTGGCTCACAAGAGAATCATTGTGAGTGGGGATGTCCAGTTTGTTGAGGACAGAGGCTTACGAAGATCTATGGACTTACCAACATAGGGGCAACCAACACAGGACTCTAAAATTGGAGGAGCCACTGTTATAGGTACAGGTACATACACAGGGCATAGGTGCTGATAGTCAGAGGGAGTCAGGTGGATAGGATCCTTTGGTCATTGACTTGGAGGATGAGCCGCAATAGGAGGAGGATATCCAACAGCCACAACAGGTAGACACTAGGCCACGACCTAAGTGGTTTAGGTCCATAGTTCAGGATTCTAGGTAGGTGACCCTTCCACAGAGCCCACGAGGTGGAGCAAACCACTTGATAGACTTAGCTATATGGCACTGATGATAGAGTTGATTAACTCTGAGCCTTCTTGTGTCGAGGAAGCTGTACAACATGATTTGTGGAAAGAGGCTATGGTTGAGGAGTATGACTCCATCATGAAAAACCAAGTGTGGGAGGTTGTGCCGAGGCCAACAGGAAAATGGGTGGTTGGATCCAAGTGGATCTATAAGGTAAATCATGCAGTAGACGATAGCGTGGAGAAGTACAAGGCGCGCTTCGTGGCAAAGGGGTATTCACAGAAGGAAGGTATTGACTATGAGGAGACCTTCGTCCCTGTCGCTATATATTCTTTTATTTAGACTAATATCTTGTTAGCAGCAGAGATGGGTTGGTGCATTCATTAGATGGACATGAAGGCTGCCTTCCTCAACGAAGTTATAGAGGAGGAGGAATTTATTGAGCAACCCGAGGGGTTCGAGGTGGATAACAGGGAGTCACATGTATGCAGATTGCAAAAAGCTCTTTATGGGCTCAAATAGGCACCTCGGGCATGGTACTCAAGGATTGACAACTATCGACGAGAGATGGGATTCCAGTTGAGTGAGGCGAACCACAACCTATACTTCTTGTCAGGTGAGGTACCTCTCATACTTGTCTTGTATGTAGATGATCTCTTTCTTACATGAGATGAGAGGCTGATCAAGGACTGCAAGTCCAACCTTGCAGTTGAGTTTGAGATGAAAGACATTGGTTTGATGCATTACTTCCTAGGTCTGGAAGTTTGGCAGAGAGATGGGTGCTTCTTCATTGGACATGAGAAGTATGCAGTATAGATCTCGAGGAGATTCATGATGGAGGACTGTAGACCCATGACCATGGCTTTAGTTACCAACTAGAGGAAGATTGATGCATTGATTTCAGAGGAGTTTGATCCTAGTATGCATTGCCATCTTATCGAGTCGCTCATGTATCTGGACAACACATGACTAGACATTAGCTTTGTTGTCAAATGTTTGAGTCAGTTCATGGTGGACCCTCGTAGAGTACATTGGATAGCTGTGAAGCATGTGCTTCGCTACATCAGAGGTACAATGGAGTCTGGGTTGGTTTATGAGTGCAGTGGGAGTGTACAGTTAGAAGGATTCACAGATGCTAACTGGGCAGGATGTGTATAAGACTGTAAGAGCAATTTAGGTTGTTGCTTCATTATTGGGTCAGGGATTATCACTTGGTTCAACAGGAAGCAGAAGTCAATTGCATTGAGCTCGACAGAGGCTGAGTACATGGAAGCCAGTTTGGATGCTTGTGAAGGGATGTGGCTGAGAAAGTTGCTTTTAGGGTTATTCTTGTGTGAGTTGGAGGCTACAGTGGTTCGATGTGACAATCAAAGTGGCATCAAGCTATTTGAAAATCCATTGTTTCATGATCGGAGGAAGCACATAGACATCCGGTATCACTTCCTGAGAGACTGTGTACAGAAAGGAACCATTCGGTTGGAGTACATTCAGACAGATGAGCAGGTGGCAGACATATTTACCAAGGCACTTTGCAGGCACAACTTTGTGAAGTTCAGAGACAAGTTGGGGTTGCTACTTGAATCCCTTTCTCATTGAGAGGGAGTGTTAAAAAGTAGCAACAAGGAAGGTCTTCTATCATTTGCATGTGTCCTTGCTTGAGAGAAAACATAAAACAGGAAGCCAATTGATCATTGCCTTTATCCAAAGTTTATACTTAGGAAAAGTGCATTATGAGATCTAATTTTAATTTGACTTAATGGAGATACTTTTATAAAGTTCAAGTGAAAAATAATTTAAGTGATGGCTAGTCTAATCTTGGCCATTGATCTCACCGGATGATTTCATCGATTGATCCATAGTGAGAGTTAGGTTTTTCACTTGCCTATTGAGTTAAAAGGAGATTGATTTGGTGGAGAGGATACACAACATAATTGCTTTGACACAGTCATTGTCAAAGAGAGAATTCTTGCTCTTAGCTTTTCAGCCGGAGAGTGAGAGAAAGTTTGTAGGAGAATTTTGTAGAGAGTGAGACTGAAGGACATTTATCTAGAGATCGGCAAGACGACATCGGTGAACCGAAGAGGCTAAACTTAGTGATGCAGAGAGGCCTTACAGGTAACGCAAAGGGTGTGATGCAGGCAACCATACACGGGCGTACAGGTGACGTCAACATCCGTACGGGTGATGCAGAGGCCATACAGGTGACGCAAGGGTGGAGAATGTGACACAGGGCCATACGATTTTTGTGGGGTTTTCTCTATGAGTTTCGGTTGTGCAATTTTTCCAGGTTGGGTAAAATCAATTTTTGGATTGTACTGTTCTATATCTTGCTAATAAAATTATTTCCTCAGACTGCTACACCAATTTTCCCATCTTGGGTTTTTTTCAGTGTTTTCATAGCCAAAAATATTGGTCTCTCTATTGATGTGATTTATGTTATATTTTTCTCAGTATTTATTTTCCGCTGCAATATTTGTGAAGAAACTCATTTGTGGTTATCAGTAATAAAAATTTAAAATATTGGGTAACTCAAGATTGGGTTTTAAGGAAATTTACATTTATCAGACCTTTTTAATCACCTAGAACATATATTCCAATCAAAGTTTCGCAACTTTAAAATTATGGTTTGTAGGCTTTCTTTATAGCCGACCTTTTTCTTTAATTATCTTTGAACTTTTTCCCTCCATGAGTATGAAGTTTTGGCCTCTAGTATCCTTGGATGTTTTCCCTAGAAGTCAAGCTCATCCTCTCACCTACTTTGTACAACTGAGGTCACATGGATGGAAAAAAATAATGCTACATTGTTGATGATTGTATCTTGGATAGGTATTTCCTTGGGGTGTGTCTAACCCATGGAAATCATCATTAATTAAATTTCCTAGCTTTTTGATGTTTCACTTTATTAATTTATTAATTAAAGTGAAATGTGTTTTTTCGTAAAGTGAGTTAATTTAATAAAATGCCCAAGACAAGGGATTAGTGATTTAAATTAAACGTGGACCATTGATCTCAAGTCAAGATTAGGGACTTGGCCCAACTCAAAAATACAAAAACGCACCAAGGGTTAAGACCAATGTTGCATATATCGTCTCGAGGAAAGTATTGACAAGGGTCTAGAATATAACTTCTCGATTGTATCGGTGGAAAATATCAAAACAATCTTAGAAAATGTTGCAAGACCTAAAAAAAATTCAAAAATGCTCATTTTTTCTATTTTTAAAAGATATAAAGCAACAACAACATCAAATACACACATTGTTACATAAATATGATGATACAACTAATAAAAAAGATGATACAACTAATAAATAAGATCCATAATATGTCAAGTGGTCACATATCGTTACTAAACTAAAAATTCTAAAACATGTTCCTGATAAGATGATACAAAATCACATTAAATGCTCAAAATAAATGTATCTCATGATATGAATCATCATGAGGCATCTAGATACTAAATAGTACATAATACGATGAAAATGATAGATGATTGGAATCTGAATCATCAATTCCCTCTACCACTTTTACAGGTAAAGGGCACCACGCTTCCTCTGGAAGTAGTAGCTGGTCATGGAGCCAAAGCTACTCACGCTGAGGTTGGAGTCAAAGTTGCAGACCCTTGAGCTACTCCAGCTAAGGTGGAAGGTGATGGGGTTGAGGTGGAAGACAAAGTGAGTTGTTTGCTCCTAGTCCCATGTCCAACTGCAGGTCTCTGTGGAGGTGGTGGTGGCATTGACTGTACCGAAAGTTAAATCTCCTCCTCAACATTTGTATCCACTGGAAGTACATCATTCTCCTCCCCCACCTCTACTGTCGTTGCCTCCCCCAGAGCATTTGCATGCTCCTCCTCCAACCACTTGGTTGCCTCCTCCATCTTAGGCTCTTTAATCTCCATCCTCCATTGAGTATTGGTATCAATGGTGTCCATTGAAATGGCCTCTATGTCAGGATTTTTGTCAATCTTCTTCACCCATAGCCTTAGCTTGTAATAGACATACACCAAGTCATTAAGGTGCTGGGTACCTAACCTGTATGAACATTGAGGGCCATAGTTAGTGATGGTAAATTGTATTAAATTAAAATTTTAAATAAAAAAAATATAACCTATTTACATTTCAATTGTTGCATTTTTGAACTTTTCTAACACATTGTACTTCTTGGAGTGGATCTTTTCGAAGACACTCCAATTACTCTCACACCCTAAAGAACTGCAAGGTTGGCTAAGCACTCGAATGACAAGTTTTTGCAGCTTTGGGAGCTTTCCACTACATTGTTTCCACCAGACATCTACAATGAATAAAATGACGAGATTCAAAGGGAGAATAGATTATATTTCCATTAAGTAATAAATGTCAAATATATAGAAAGGAAAAAAAATTTGAAATTGAAGCTTACCAGACATCTTTACTGTCCTATCTAGGACAACCATCTCATAACCCAAAACCTCGGATGCCATCCTATATGTCTCCATCTGTCTAGAAATTTCTAAGTGTTCAACTGGAGTGTGCAATATCTTCTAAACATACTGGAAAAAACCATCCATGACCTGACCATCAAAATTAAATCCACAACCGTAAGCAAATGCAGGGTTGAGATAGAGCACTGCTGCATGAATGGAATGATGGAGAGTGTTATTCCATCGCTCACCAATGACACCCCATATCTAAACTCTCTTGGTGTGTCCCATATAAATAAGACATCCTAACCTCATTGAAAAATCATAAGACATGGGTTCATTATGAGATCTTTTCTATTTCTTCTATTCTATTAGAGCTCTTAATGCTATGTGCACATCTCTTTGGATGATCTTTTCTACTTGAAGGATGAATGGAGGTGATTCTAGGGCTTAATTTTGCACATGCTATGGTTGGCGCTAAGATTAGTTGTAAATTTGTAATAACTCAAGCTCAAGGGTGACCTAAGGCTATTTCCTTGCTCATTTCTTGGTTAATGTCTGTGTTACCGGATCCACCACTCCAGTGCGTAGGATCCATGGATCCACGGATCCGATACGTATCCGGATCAAATCTGCCCCAGATCCACCATGGAAACATATCCCCTGCAGAAGGAAATGTATCTTGGTCCCATGAAATGGATCTTGTGAAAGATAAAAAAAAATCCTGAAATTTTCAAACGGATCCTATGAAAAATCAAACAATTCTTGAAATTTTCAAATGGATTCTGCAACTTCCAGTGCTTCAATGACCCATTGATCCCCCCAAAAAATTATTTTTAATGAAAAACTTAAAAAACTCTAAACAACTAATGGCTAAAAGTGTAAACCCCATTCCTGCTCAAGCTCTGATCTATTCTTATGTCAATTTATGCTCTTGAACTCTGATATATCAATATCAAGGTCTGCTCTCAACGTTTTTATTTGATATATATGGTCAAGGTCTGCTGTCAAGGGTTGATCTATCTTTATGTACTATGTTGTTGCTCATTTCACCTACATTGTTCTATAGTCTTGTCATAACGTTCAAGAAAACCACTTTATTCACTGTTGATAGGGACATGTGGATGTGGCTCACAAAAACACTATTATGGTCAAGGTCTGCTGTCAAGGGTTGATCTATCTTTATGTACTATGTTGTTGCTCATTTCACCTACATTGTTCTATAGTCTTGTCATAACATTCAAGAAAACCACTTTATTCCCTGTTGATAGGGACATGTGGATGTGGCTCACAAAAACACTTTTATGACATGCTTCAAGTTCATGCTGAAATGGTTTATAAAATTATCAATATCACAACTTAACAAATTATCAGTTATGGTACATGAACTCTCTTTTTTGGCAATAACTTATAGTGCTGAATTGTTAGGGTTTCTTGCTAGTATTTTGTCAATCTCGTAAGAAGAGTCCATCCTATTAAAGGAGATTTCCACTGTTAATTGGACCTAGGACTTCTTGGCTTGCCCTAATTAGGCTCTTCTATTGAACTCTTGTGTTTGCTAGTTGATACACTAGTTGCAAGTATTGAAAGCCATTCTAAGAGAGGGATGCTGGTATTGATTTCTCAATTCCCTAGGGATTGAGATACGAATAAATTGCTCTATCTTTCAACTATTTTAAAACAAATTCTTTCATGTCTTTATTTTATACAAAAATACAAAAAAAATTATATATAGCGGGAATATCTCAAAATCTAAATAATTTCAAAATCAATTTCGCCCTAGTGGATTTATCCACAAATCTTTGATGGTGTCCCACTTTGACCTGGTGCATTGGGAAACGTGAAATTGATTTAAGTGAAATTTTGTTTGATCTTTGCTATTTCTAGTTCAACCTATAGCTTTTCCCTAGCCTAATTGTCTTCCTTTCCTTGAGGGTGCACCTTTTAGAGTGTCTCCCTTGGGAACCGTGACATTGTCTTGGAGGGTGTGAGATTGCCATGTAAGGCATGATATTATTTGGAACTTGTGATAAATAGCTCCATATATGATTATTGTGTCTTGTTCTATATTGTTTGTTGTTTGACTTTGATAAGAAATTAATCATAGGTATTAAAATTTGTGGAAGGTATTTTTGGTTTGTTGATGATTGCAGATACCTTACTTTGATTAGGGACCCCCCTTGGGTTTATGAGTTACTTGAAGTGTTGAGAGGTTAGGCTGTGGTGATATTGGGTGTTCCCCTCTCGTATACTTTCCATCACTAGCACATGCCATACTTAGTTTGAGCATTAGCATGTCCTATGACATTATGAAAACCTGTCAAGTGACATTATTGAGTGATTTGCCGCAAAGCAGTTTTAAATACCTTTGGTGTATCCAAAAGACATCTAGATCTCAGATTAGGTTACATGGCAAGTAGCCTCAAGTAAAATTTAAGGTTCCTTATATTTAGTCCGAGTGTGTTTCTTGGCGAGGATCTTATCAAGGGAATGAAACCTTTAAAAGAATTTTGGTTTACTTTTCCAGTTCCAACGTCTTGGTTATTACTATCCTAAAGAAATTAACTAATATTTCGAAATACCTTACATAGAAACTCATATTCAAATAGATTATTCAAATGTCTATTTGACCACAGGGGCAAATCATATGGAATATCTTTCTCTACAAAATATTAAAAAATTTATCTTACCTTATCTACAAAATTTTGTAATTGTGTAATTTAGTCACGACTCTTCCATGTCTAAGTTAATGTAACTTCAAATTAAAGTTGCATGATATGAGGAAAAAGGTGCGAGTTTTTGAAACGTAAATGCATTGGAAGCATGACCCCTCAAATTTTTGGAAACGAGGAAATGCAAGATATATATATATATANTATTGTA
This sequence comes from Pseudotsuga menziesii, assembly GCA_001517045.1. Lineage (NCBI taxonomy): Eukaryota > Viridiplantae > Streptophyta > Pinopsida > Pinales > Pinaceae > Pseudotsuga > Pseudotsuga menziesii. The sequence goes on from LPNX010122570.1 coordinate 161,472, forward strand.
CTTTCATTATATTATTATTATTATTATTATTATTTCTCCTTCGAGAGATGTCTTTGATGTAATTGGTCATGCAAAAGTCTTGAGGTAAAACCTCCGTTGTAAGTCGGGTCAATAGTATCCACAAGAATATTATATAAATGTTATTTTAAGTCCTAGGTAAGTCGGCCCTGTTTAGAGAAACATGTCGACCTAGTTAAATAAAAAGGTCTATGACTTGGTGAATATAAATAGGGGCGACACTCCCCTCATTTAGACACATTTCACTCAAGCAAGTGTGCAAGAGAGAGAGTGAAGAGGTCTGCTGGAGAGAGGAAGTTACTAGTCTTGTTCTTGGGGTTGTTCATTGTACTTCATTGAATTCTATATTGAGGAAGTGTTGCTGAGTTTCTCCCCCAAGTGGGTTTCGCAGAGGAAAAATTTGTGTTATTGTGTTACTGTAGTTGTCTTTCTTTCAATGATCCTATTGCTTATGGTGTAAATTGTTTGAAGATCTCATATAACCATTAAAATCCTAACATGGTATTAGAGCCACCCTGAAAGAAGCCTTCGTGCAGCTACAATTGACGAAAATTAGAAACTAGGGTTTCATATTCCGAGCATTTCCCTCTACATATCAGTTGAGAAAGGAGGACCATTTAACTCACTGTAGGAAGATGCATCTCTCTGTCGAAATAGTTTTAATTTCTGTGGATTTTCAATTTTTGACCAATCACTCCTATTAGGAAAACTAGGGCATCAAGTATTTTGCAATTCTGACCACAGATTCGAGAAAATGACTACACTGGTCAAGTTGCCTCGAGGAGTCACATCTTTCTATCCAATCAGATTTGCATGTCACCAAGGTTGAAAAATTAGGGTTTCTCTATTAAACCCTAGGTTCGCCAAAAGCAATTTTCTAGAAAAGCTTTGGAGCAAGGATCTAGTTGAAGCACTCTTTTTGGTAAGTCCTATTCTATCAATTTCCATTTGAGGTTCTCACTTTTATCAAGATGACAAACAGTACCAAGCTTGAGGAAAAGCTTGAAGGAGATGGCAACTTCCGGGCATGGAAGTTAAGAGTGCTTCTCATACTACAAAAGCGTGACTTGGATAACTATGTCAAAGAAGAAGTTGCAGATACAGAGGGAGATGAAGCCAGATCAAAGCACAAGAAGGATATGATCAAGGCTAAGAGGATCATAGTTGATTCCATCAAGGATCACTTCATCCCTCAAGTGTCTTCAAAGAAGATCCCAAAGGAAATGTTTGATGCAATGTTTGGCCTATTTGAAGGAAGAAACATCAATAGAAAATTGACCTTGAGAAATCAACTTAAGAATGTGAAGATACAAAAGGTAGAAACCATGCAATAATACTCCAAGAGTGTCTCATATTAAAGAACAACTAGAAGCTATTGATGACATGGTGGAAGAAGCAGAAATCGTGATGACCACCTTCAATGGTCTTCCAAGGTAGTGGGACTCCCTCATTAAAGGAATATGTGCTAGAAGGAAGTTGACCAAGTCCAGTAGATTATGGGAAGAATGCGTACAAGAAAAAGAAAGAATAGCAATCAAAGAAGAGACGTTAAATGACAATGAAGACCAAGCTTTAGCAACCCATACAAAGAAAGGAAAGAACAAGAGAAAGGATCTTGAACAGTCTCCTAGAAGAACTCAAAGATTTCAAAGAAACAAAAGGACTAAAAGGGACTTATCATCCTTTGAATGTTTTACCTGTCACAAGATGGGACACATTGCAAGAAACTGTCCCCTTGAAGAAGAACAGTTCAAGAAGAGAGACAAAAGGTTTCATGCCCATGTAATTGAAGATGATGACCTCATTGAGAAGAAGGCCAAAGAAGAAGAAGACTCTAGTGAATAAAATGTTTTAATTTCAGCTTTCAAAGGTTTAGTTTCACATGGAAGTGACACTTGGCTTGTGGACAGTGGTGCCTCCAAGCATATGGCAAGTTACAAAGACTCTCATGTCTTGTGCAGAAGGACTCTCCAAACAAAGTAAAGCTTGCAGACGATTACCAATATCCCATCAAAGGAATAGGAGAAGCTCCTTATAAGCTGGATTTCGGAAAGTCCATGAAGATGAAGGAAGTCATATATGTTCTAGAAGGAGGACTTTACAAATCAAAGGGACATTCAGATTTAAGCCCTAACAACTCATGCCAAGGAGTAGAAAGACCATGAAGATGAAGATCATGCTCCATGGAAGAACCTCTTATCCAACATTAGATACGAATGGATGCAACTGTGATTGAAGAAGAAGGGACACACATATTCAACATCAGTACACAGTTCCATGTGATCTATGGTGTAGAAGACTTGCTCAACATTACCGATAGTGAGCAAGATAGGCACATGTCCTTAGAATCAGATGGTGGAGTAGAGCACACTATCAAAGACTAGTAATTCTTGCAAGGAGACAAAGATCAAGAGGGAGTCTATCAAAGAAACAAAGATAAGTATTTGAATTATCATTTCCTATATATCTAGTTGCTTAAATGATATTGTGTACATATGTATGAAATATGTAATGCATGTTAGAGTGTTTGCATTGATGAACTATATATTACTAATATGCATGTGATGGGTAAGTGGCCTATAGAGTTGTACAACATTCCATTGCTACTTATCTAGAATGAAACCTCTTTGTTGACATGTTGAGAGTAGTGCACACTCTTAATTATGTTTTGGTAGAGATGGAAGGCATCTAGACAGTTACCGTATGTATACGGGATATGGATGAATGGTGTATTGAAGCATTGAATAAGATAGTTGCATGACTGTGCGACATATGTCTTTATGCATAAGAATTCGTCATTATGAATATGTTTTGAAGATTATGAAATGTTTCTAATCATGCAACTAAATTTGACTTGTAGGAAAGATCGTGTGTAATCACGTAGAAGAGAATAATGATGAAGAACAAGTGACGACGTTTCAGCCATAACACTCGAAACAAATTTACTCGGATGAAGCACATGAAGAAGAATTTGAAGCTCCCAGAGTCGGAGGCACAATTATAGAAGAGGGGACTTCAGAAGAACATGATGACCATGATATGACTGAGCTACAAAGAACTGTAGATCCACCCTAAGAGGCGAACACCAACAAGAGAAGACGCGCTTGAGCATGAGAGATCATCTAAGTTGGAGAGAAGTATGGTGCTCCAAACAAGACTTCTAGAGAAAGAAAGAGGCCTCAGACACAATCTAGTTATGTGGCATCATTGATGTAGAGCCTTTCATCTATGAAGAAGCAGCCGAGAAGAAAGAGTGAAGGATGCTATGATCAAAGAGTACTAGTCGATTATGAAGAATGATATCTGGGATGTGGTTTCAAGACTTGAAGGGAAGTATGTAGTGTCTTCCAAGCGGACCTACAAGATCAATCATGTAGCAGATGGTAGCATCGAGAAATACAAAGCAAGGTTCGTGGTTTCTCTTAGAAAAATGGAGTCAATTATGGCGACACTTTTGCTTCATTGACCATACACACATATTCAATGAAGTAGAAGTACATATCGAGCAACTTCCAAGACTTGGGAATCTCTACAGAGAACCACATGTGCACAAAAGGCTTTGTACAGGCTTGGAAGGCACCCATGGGATAGCACATACAGTTACATGAGGAGCTTGAGGATCACCTAAAGTGATGGATATCTCAAACTTTGCTACAAGGATGAAGATGGAATCCTACATAGGACGAGAAGCTCATCAGCGAGTGCAAGAGGAACTATCTTGGTATCTAGTGACCTTGAGAGATAACATAGCTGGATACACAAAAGATTAGCAGTAGAGGAGGCTACCAGTCACTCCAGTGTAGAATGTCCCGATGCATAGAGCACAAGACGCAGAGAAAGGATGGTGCTCTGCTTCAGAGGGAGTGACTACATTAGATCTTAGAGTTCAAGAATGAAGATTCTTGGGATTATAGGTGTGGCAGAATCTAGAGGAGATTTTCCTTAGCCAAGGAAAATATGCATTTGAGACTCTGAAGAGGTTTGAGATGTTGGATTGCAAGGCTATAGCTACATTGATGGCTGCGAACTTGAAGTTGTTGTGTGATCTTACTTCAAGAGATTGTTGATGCCCTAGTCTACAGGAAGATGATTGGTTTGTTCATGTATTTGACAAACACTAGGCTGCATATTTGCTTTACGGTGAACACTTTTGAGCTAGTACATGGTGGAGCCGAGACGTGTTCACATGATTGCGACAAAGCATGTGTTGAGGTACCTAAAGGGTACAATTGAGTATGGCCTAAAATATGTGAGAGATAAGAGCATCTTCCTGCAGGGATATGTTGACTTTGATTGGGTTGGTAGTGCTACAAATAGGAAGGGCATTTCAGGGTGTTGTTTCAGTTTGGGATTAGGTGTGATCTCATGGCTCTGCAGAAAGCAAATTAGTGTTTCTCTTAGTATGACAGAGGCTGAATATATTGCGACATGTTTAACTTGTAGCGAAGCAGTCTGGCTTTGCAGGTTGTGGACAAGATTGTTTGATACCAAGATAGATGTGACTGATATCTGCTATGATAACCAAGGTTGTATTAAGCTATAAAAAAACCCAATGTTCCATGATAAATTGAAGAACATAGAGATCAAGTATCATTACATTCGGGATATGGTGCAAAAGGGAGCTGTAAAGCTCCAGTATGTTCCTACGGAGGAGCAAGTTGCTGATATGTTGACTAAGCCTTTGTCTTGAATAAAGTTCGAGTACTTTAGAGACAAGCTTGGTATAGCCTAAAAAGACCTCCCTCGTAAGAGGAAGTGATGATGATGTTGATGATCTGGTTTTCGGGAGCCATAGTATGGTAGCTAATTCTAGGATTGGTATGTCAGTATGACAAGGCTTGTTTGATCCTAGGGGGTTTGGTATGTCTAACTAGGCTTGTTTGGTCTGAAAGGATTGGCAAGTCAGACAAGGCCTGTTTGGTCCCCGTGTAGATTGGTATGTATGACTAGGCTTGTTTGGTTCGAAAGGATTAGCAAATCAGACAAGGTTTGTTTGGTTTGAAAGGATTAGCAAGTTAGGCAAGTCTTGTTTGGTCTACTAGAGTGCCCACTATAGAGTTTCTCTTTATGTCTGATGATGATGATGTTCCAACAGTTATATGTTAATGTTGATTTTGATGCTCCCGCTGTTGATTATGATAATGATGTTTTAGATATATGATGTTGTTGTTGTTTCAAAACTTCTTATGATATATAGATTCACCAGTTAGTTGTACAGTTGTTGTTGTTGATGTTGAAGAATACCTTCCTTGATAAGAGGGAGAGCTGAAGAAATGTATCTCCAGAAGATATTCTTATTGTATTTTTATTGTACTTTTATTATATTATTATTATTTCTCCTTCGGGAGATGTCCTTGATGTAATTGGTCATGTAAAAGTCTTGAGGTAAAACCTCCATTGTATGTCGGGTCAACAGTACCCATAAGAATATTGTATAGATGCTATTTTAAATTTCCCTAGGTAAGTCGGTCCTGTTTAGAACAACAGGCTGACCTAGCATTAGGGGAGTTTTGAGGTAAAAAATGGGCCTCAAAACAAAAATTGTAACATTAAAATTCACTTTATAAGAACCAATAGGATTCAAGATGACGATGTCAACCACAAGGGTAAAATTTGTAAAAAAATATGGAGGGAAAAAGAAAAAATATTTTTTTTTAATCGCATTTTTGACATATCTTCGTATGGGTTCACCCAAATTTCGAGTTTGGGGACTTGTTGGATGCGGAATTTAATTTCGCATCCAACCCATACCCACACTGCATACTTCTGAGGTAACCATGGCACCAAAAAATGAAAATTTCAATAAAGAAATGTATTTTAAAACCCATACCCACACTGCATACTTCTGAGGCACCCACGCCACCCAAAACTGAAAATTTCAATAAAATAACGTATTTTAAACCCATACCCACACTGCATACTTCTGAGGTACCCACGGCACCCAAAAATGAAAATTTCAATAAAAACGTATTTTAATTAAAATACCTTTTTTATTGAAATTTTCATTTTTGGGTGCCGTGGGTACCTCAGAAGTATGCAGTGTAGGTATGGGTTGGATGCGAAATTAAATTCCACATTCAATGAGTCCCCAAACTTGAAATTTTGGTGAACCCATAAGGAGATATGCCAAAAATACGATAAGAAAAATAGTTTTTTCTTTTTCCTCTCCAAAATTTAGAACTTTTATTTTATTATTATAACTCTTATTTTATTATTTCCCTGATGAGGCCCATTAAAGACCTCAAAACTCCCCTAATGTTAAATAAAAAGGTCACTCACTTGGTGAATATAAATAGGGGAGGCGCTACCCTCATTTAGACACACATCTCACTCAAGAAAGTGCACAATAGAGAGAGTGAAGAGGTATGCTGGAGAGAGGAAGTTACTAGTCTTGTTCTTGGGGTTGTTCATTGTACTTGGTTGAATTCTATATTAAGGAAGTTTTGCTGGGTTTTCTCCCCCCAACAGGGTTTCCCAGAGGAAATTTTTGTGTGTTATTGTGCTATTGTACTTGTCCTTCTTTCAGTGATTCTATTGCTTATGGTGTAAATTGTTTGAAGATCTCATATAACCATTAAAATTCTAACATTATATTGTAACTTTGAAGGAAATGCATTATGAATAAATTGGCAAAGAACATTTAAATGACAAACATAAATGACAAGCAATGTTCCACCAATGCATATATTGAGATCCTCATCATTAGTATCACCCACTACTTTCTCATCCAGCCTAAGCCTTTACTTCGATCCTCTAGAGACATTAGCTAACACCATCCAATTTTGATGAAAATATGTAACCCAAGCCTTATAACATAGTAGAAAATTCTTGACATGCCTATTCAATGATTTTGGCTAGAGTGAAGGGTACATTCTTGCTAATGCCATGAAGACAAGTTCAAGAAACAATAGCACCAACATTGGGGTACCAATAGCACCAAATGCCAATTTCATACCCTCATACATAATAGAATCCAATGAAAATGTTGCATTCCTGCCAATCCTGAAATCCTGAAAATTGTCAAGTCCACTCAACTTTTGAATGGAATGTGAAATTCAAGTTTCTTAATATGATGTCTGATTAGGTTGGAACCACACTCAAACATCCTGAAACAATAAATGGTAATGTTAATAATTTAATATTATCATTAATTACCAGCATTATTGGTCAACTCTAGCACGAGCGTAAGTCAAACCAAGTCAAAATAGGTAGATTTAGTGTTGGAAACATGTCATACAAATGCAGGTACATCCTAGAAATACGTTTCCCACATGGGATGCGTCTGTATGCTCATAAATGTGTTTCCAGGCCATATGGAACGTGTTTCCGAGTTTCGGTATGGATCCGCAAGGGGTATGGCACTGTACCCCATGTTTCCTGCAACATAGCTTGAAATTCATGTGGGACTAAAAAACTAGGCATCGTTTGTGAAAATGGCAATCTGGAAATGTCTCTAAATCGACAATGTGAAACTGCACAATGTCAGCAAGCCACCTCGACATTTCAAAGTGAAATTAATCCCGAACATATTGTGGTATCTTTATGTTATCAACAAATGTTTAAAACTAATCTGAAAATCTCTTAGACTATCAAGATTCAAGAGACATGCTATGTAGGCTATCAACACCATTTGTCATTACTTTAGTATTATTTGGGCTATCAAGGAGTCTATCATTTATGTTTCCTTCTCTGGCATGCTTTCATTTTATAAATGGATGAGAAATATTTCAAATGAAACTCTGGATGATGGGTGTCTGAATCACCAACCATAATATTGCCTGGTAACCCTGAGGGACTTGACTGGATTTTGAACCTGTGACTTATGGCCTCCCTGTTGGCGACATCCCTTGGAAGATAGTTCAACTAACCCTTGGGCCATATATCCCCTAGTTCAATGGGTTAGTTCAATCAGTTCAAATGAACTGTTTTAAGGCAGATTTCACTTTGAGGTGTCAGATTTTAGTCTGGTTGTCCTACCGGGTTTCCAGCTGTTATTCTGGTTGGTGTTTGAAACAACAAGATCGTTTCTTAACGAAATAACCAACACAAATAAGCTAGATTACAATACTCCATAAATAATAAAATATATGATTGATAAAATAAGTCATGATATTACAATGAGAATGATGCTTGTATAAATACCCATACTGGGTTTCTTTGGTGATGAGATGCCACCTTTCATAAGGTGCCTCTTCATTTGTCCTTTCATTTAATTATTTAATTAATTTATCAATGTTATTAGTATTTAGTAATGCGTATTTATTATTTATTTTGTGCATAACATTGCCTTTCCCTTAAGGGAAGCTTTGTTGTCAAAGCTTTATTGAAGACAAGGCTTAAATTTGATTTCTTTTCCCAAGTAGTCGGCACAGATCAAGAGGGATTCTTTATTTGGTACAAAAATTTTTGCGCGGAGCCACGTCATCAGCTTCATTCATAGGTAATATCTATTATGAAAAACCCTGGATTTCTTTTATGAAGACCAAGGCTGAGGTCTTTAGCAGGTTCCAATCAGAAATATACATGAAGTATGAAAATGAAAATAAAATATGAAGGAGTACATATATCCATGACCTAGGGCTTGTTTCCCTCTCATATGAGGCTGGAAATCCCTGTAATATACCCAAGATTTAACATGCTGCTGTCCAGAATGTATTGCAGCCCCAGAAACAGATTTCCAAGCTGAATTTTTACATGTCAATATACCAAAATCTGAAGATGTTGTTGGCTGGAAAATATAATGAAAATGCTGCAACAAATCTGCGTAATGTCATCTCTTGATATTTTATTTTAGTAATTGCGACCCTTGACGAAATGAGACGATACGAGTTACGAATTCCAAAGAAAAAATGTCGCATCGTCTATGATGTGCTCCATTCGCGATTTATTTTCATCGGAGGTGATTGTTGATCGTCTTGTTGTATTAATCTTCCTGTTTTCTGCCTAGGTTGTAGATTTTGTGTTCTTTCATTTATTAAATTATAACTCCCTTGTTTGTGTTCATTTTAACCTTGTCGTTGGTCAAAATGTTTTTTGTAATTTGGGTGTCGGTAAGGAGTTCTTGTTTTGTGTTTTTCTACTGAATTGACTTCCTTTTGAACTATGAAGGGAACCGAATTTGTATTTGTTTCTTCTTCCTCAACTAGAATTTGTTTTCTGGATAGTCTGGATGCTTCCTTCTGGATTTGAACTAATTTATTCTCTAATAGATTATTATTATTCTGAATCTTCTCGAACTTTTTGTCTTGCGACTGTTTGACCTCTTTTATGATAAAAGTTTTATCTTCTCGATTTGTTCCTCTAGTTCTTGATTAACTTTCTTCAGGAAGGAATTTTCTTCGTCTTTTTTCAGTAATTTTTGTTGGAGAACTTGAATCTTCTCTTTTAACTTTTGACCATAGTTTTAAAAATCGGAATCGGTCAATTGTCAACTCGGAATTGGAATCAGAATCAGTAATGAGTCGGTCTTAAATTGACCGATTTGAATTTAATGAATCGGTTTACCCAAAAATACATAAAATATTTAAATTAAAAAAAAATGAAAATTTTTAATAAAATATTAATGAATCGACCAATTGCAGCTTCACTGCTCCACGAGTCCATTGAGCCACTACTAGTCTTCTTGCTCCATGAGTCCACTCGGACGTTAGCATGCACAGTACCACTATCCCCACGGGCCACTCCCTAGTCCATTGCTAGTGTTGAGTGTTGTCTCTATCACATATTTGGTGATTCTTGACTCAAAGGCTTGAGGCACAATCTACAAGCTCTCTAAGTCACAACTTGCTACTCTCCCACACTACAATGACTGCACACTGCAAAGAACAAAATTGTTCTATTTTTTTGAGTTCGTTGGCACCCATGCAAACTGCTAGAAAAAACCAGTGTTACAAAAATCGGCGATTTATCGCCAACATTGCGATATATTGCGACGTCTCCTCGTCAACGATATTATTGCCAAAAATCGCCCCGATATTTATGCGATGTTTCCTTCGAGAAATCGCGATTTTAACGTGATTTTTTTTTAAACATCGCGAGTCGAAACTTGTTTTTCATTGTCGGCCGAATAAAGGTAAACATTGACTTTTTTGTTGTTGTTGTGTTATTTCATTTGTCACTCGACAAGAGTGAGGGTTTGGTTGCCGACAGGGGCAGGAATGAGGGTTTGAACTTTGGTTGCACTTGCTGACAGGAGCCGAGAGGAAGGCGAACCGAGTGGCCAGAATTTGATTTGCATGGACTCTAAAGGACCGAGGTATTGTTTTAAACATTTTCAGTTTTATTTAAGGGTTGAAACTTGAGTGAGTGTCTGCCGGCAGACTGTGGCCCGTGTGGGTGGAGTCTGGACAGTCCACCGAGTCCCGACAGATTGTATACGCGGGCAGAGCTGAAAGTGTTTTGTTATATAGTATATTATGTATTATATATTATATATAATATATAATGTATAATGTATAATTATAATATATATTATATATAATATAGTACTGACTCCTGAGCATACACTTACAGTATATACTATATATTATTATATAATACAATATACATTAAAATTTAAATTTTAAAACATTTAGTCATTAAAAATTAAAATTTACAGTTTAATAAAATTTTACAGCATACAATGTGTCAACGACAATCATGCATAGTAGCATACTGTTTAGTAATTTAAATTTTATAATTTCATAGAATGAGCATACAGTTTAGTAATTTACAGCATGATTGTATATTTTTTTTAATTTTAAATTTTAAAATTTTATTTAAAAATTAATATCTTATATTAAGTTTAACTTTAGAAATGTAGAATTGTAAAATAGTTTTGTATGTCTGATTTGCAATAAAATTAGCTAATTTTTTTATTTTTTATGTTACAGGTCTTAGAATTTCTAGCTAGTTTCCATATTGCCATATTGCAAAGCTACAAGCATGCCGAAGACTTTGGATCCATTCTGGGAGTTTGCAGAGTCGGTTGATCCACATAATCGACAAAAGCTTAGATGCAATATGTGTGGGAAGGAGATGACGGGGGGGGGATAAATAGGCTCAAATACCACCTCGCACAACTTGCAAGGCATGAGGTGGATATTTGTAAAAAATCCACTCCTGAAATAGTTCATAGGGCCAAACTTGCAATTGAAGATATTGGTAAAAGGAAAGATGAAAGGGAAGCTTTGAGGCAGGAACTTGGCATGAGAGCAGCATTAGGATCCGAGATAGCCGGCTGTCGGACACACTTTAGGGGGAGTGGGGATTGAGACCTTATCCTCATTTTCCGTCATGCCTTCAACGACACATACTATTTCTCACTTTTTGTCGAGATTCGGTCCTGGTGGACGACCAGGTATAAAGTCAATGTACAAGATAAAAGAGAAAAAGGAAGCAGATAAACTTGTGGATCGATGTCTTTTGTGGAGTGATATTCCATCCCACTTTGCGAGGAACCCATTCTACGTGCCTATGTTCAAAGTTGTTGCTATTGTTGGGTCGGGGTAGAAGCCCCCCACTTATGAGGAGTTGAGAAGACCCATTCTTGATGATTAAAAGGTCAATTGCACTTCTAGGTTGGAGGAGCTTCGTCGTTCATGGGAGGCCACAGGATGCACCATGATGTTTGATGGAGTGATAACAAGGGTAGGACCCTTCTCAACTTCTTGGTTCATTGTCCTCGAGGCATAATGTTTATAAAATCCGTGGATGCATCTGCACATGTCAAAGATGCAACATTACTATGTCAGTTGTTGGATGAATTCATCCAAGAGATAGGTCCGCAGCATGTTGTCCAAGTAGTAACGGACAATGGTGCGAATTATGTGGCAGCTGGTAGGATGCTTATGGACATGCATCCAACTTTGTTTTGGACACCTTGTGCAACACATTGTATTGACTTGATCTTAGAGGATATGGGGAAGATCCAGTTTATCAAGGATGTCATTCATTCAGTAAGAAACATCACCAAATTTATATACAATCATGCTTCTGTGCTTAGCTTGATAAGAAGTTCACTCATGATAGGGAGTTGGTCCGTCCTGCCATCACTCGGTTTGCCACTTGTTTCATCTCTCTTCAGTCTCTCCTTACTTCTATGTGGGACTTGCAGACTATGTTCCTTTCAGTTGAGTGGCGTGCTTTATCAGTTAGCACTAAACCGGAGGGACATGACATATTCAGGCTAGCGTCAGACCAGGAGAGCTTATGGGATGGGGTGAAGGAGGTGTGTACTATATGTGAACCTTTGGTAAGGGTTCTACGCTTGGTTGATGGAGACAAACCCGCAATGGGCTACTTGTATGAGGCCATGGATAGGGCCAAAGAGGCCATTAATGCCTACTATGAGGACAAGGGGGAAGAGGGGCAAGCGAAACAACAATTGATACGGGAGGTGATTGATCAGCGATGGAACAAAACAATTCATCGCCCCATTCATGTTGTAGGCCTATTCCTCAACCCCGCATTCTCTTACTCATGTGGCTTCAACTTTGATGCAGAGGTAATGGATGGGTTCTTGGAGTGTGTCCAGAGAATGGTGTCAAGTGCAGCTAACCGTTCAGAGATTTCCAAAGAGTTGGAAGTCTATAGGAGGGCCATGGGAACATTTGGCTTTGATATGGCTATTAATGACAGGAAGAACATAATGCCAAGTAAGTTCACCTTGTTTCAAAATTTAATTTCATTACTTTCTTTGTTTTATACTTCAAATTTTCAATGTCTTCTCTTATGTGTCTTCAATTCATTGTAGATACTTGGTGGGAAACCTATGGCAAAAGCGTACCGCATCTCCAAACGCTTGTTGTTCGGATCCTAAGCCAAACATGTAGTTCTTCTGGTTGTGAGTGCAACTGGAGTGTATTTGAAAAAATACACACCAAGAAGCGCAACAGGTTTGAGAATTTGAAATTAAATTCTATATTCATTATAACTTGTAATTTATGTCCCATGGGTAATTTATGTATTCTAAATTCTAATTGGATAAATTTATGGTCATCATACAGGTTGGATACCCAACGCCTGAATGATCTAGTGTACGTCTCCTACAATCTTAGGTTGTGGATGATGTAGCTTGAGAAAAAACCCGAGGTAGAGGCCATTTCATTGGATGACATTGACACCACTGCTGCATGGAGAGTGGAGATTGAGGAACTTATTATGGAGTCAGCCCCTGATTGGTTAGAGGATGATACACAAGACATGGAGACTGAGACATGGGACGATGAGTGGTTAGATGCATCTGAGATTGTGCCACCATTAATGGTTCACCTTGATCTTGTGGGTATGTGGTTTTCTTCTTGTGACCCCTTTGGTGGATTCATGGTCATTTATCTTACTTGGTCCTAGCACTCTTATTGTGTGTACCTTTGTTATGAAGAGTCTTACCGTATGGATTTTATTTTTGACTATTGGTACACTAACCTAAGTTATTTACTTTATGGTTTTATTATAAGACCATTGGAATTGTCTATGGTCTTATTATAAAACCATTGGACCATTTACTTTATGGGTTTAGACCATTGGACCATTCATTTTATTTATGTCTTTTATTTGGACCTTTGATATAATAAAATAATGTTTGGACCACTTTTTGTTAAACCTTTGGACCATTGTTTATGATTTTATTTTTGGACCATTTTATTTATGTTTATTATTGGACCTTTGGTACCTTATCTTAAGGAGTACACAAATTATAAATTAACGGTTGATATCCGTATTTAGTTCCTTGTTTGACTCCTCCGCGTGATTGCTCTCTGCGTGCTCAGCATGACTTAGTTTCTTTAGCATGACCTGTGTGCACTAGCATGAACCCTCAACTGTTTTCTCCTTCTACATGACTGGTTCCTCCGCATGACTGGTCCTCTGCGTGATTGAGTTCTTTCAGCGTGACCCATGTGCACCAGCTTGAACCCTTGACTAGTTTCTCCTTCACCGTGACTGGTTACTTAGCGTGATTGCTTCCTCTGCGTCTGTATCTCCACATGACTGCATTTCCAGCGTGACTGCTCTCAGCGTAACTGTGTTTTTCCTCCCCGCGTGACTGTGTGACTCCTCTCCGCGTAACTGTGTTTTTCCTCCCCACGTGACTGCGTTCCTCTTCTCTCACACGACTGTGTGAGTTCTAGCAGTGTGACTATAACCTCCATCAACATCGTGACTGGAGCCTCCACCTTCAACGTGTTTGTGTGTTTCACTGCTCAGCTTCCCTCAGCGTGATCTATCTTCTGCGCTCAGCGTGATCGTGTCTGTCCATACTCAGCTTCAGCGTCCCTGCAGCATGACTGTGTGTCTTTAGCTTGACTGTATCTCTCTGCGTATGTGCTGCTAAGCTGAGTAATTGATTGAAGTTTCTCTTCTTGTTGACTATGAGGTCTGTATCATTCTGCTTTAACCCTCTCTCTCCCAAGGTACGTCATTTGTTCACCTCGCTGACTTGTCCCTTCGGTGACAAGATCAAAACTTAAAGTATCTGAGTATAAGGCTGATTCAAAATAATGGTTATGATTCTTTAGTGCTGTTATGTTTTGTACATTATTTATTATTTTGTTACTGTACATGGCATTTGGTGAATCATTTCAAGGATCGACTTTAATGCAGTGACCAATGGAGTGTTAAAGTTGAAATTTGGTGAATCATTTCAAGGATCAATTTTAACAGTGACCAATGGAGTGTTAAAGTTAAAAGAGATGAAAATTATGTTTAATTTTTATTGCAATGTAAATTGATTGGAGCAGTGCTAATCTGGATCTTGTTTTATATTTCTGTCCATGCATTAAAAGTTTATTTCTTATGTCAAAAGTATCCTAACCCTAAAACTTTAACAATAATTAATTCCCTAGAATAGACTTTGATAACGGATTATTTAGCAGGTATTTATGAAATTCTTATTTAGAAGATATTTGTCTTCCTTCCTTTTGGACTTCGATTGGTGGCTACTACCATCTGTTCACGCAATTTAATGGCCTTACAACCTTAGCTTGACGTTTACGATATTGGTGACGCAGATTTTAGGGTACCTCAAACAGTGAAATTCCAAGGAACTGTTATTTTTCCACGACTATGAATTTTTGCGACCAATCAATGGACGATTCCCAGGGTATTTTAATGGCAGTTCCCTTTAGTACTGTAGATTGAATGCATCCACCTAGAAATACCTCATATGCATAATCAAGATAGATACGCACTATGTCCACGTCTTTTTATCCTTTTTTGCAGCGTAGAGCACCGAGTATGGATGAGAAGTGCGTGGCTGGTGTGGGAGAGAAGGGTGCGTGACAGAGGAATGATTGATGCGGGGGAACCTGGGCGCGCGGATTTAGCAGAAGGCACAGGAGAGGGCATGCATGAGTGTAGTGTGGGGGCTCATGCAAGGAAGAGGATGTGATGGATGTCACGAAAGCATGGATTACTGAGTATGGGAGTTGGTAGAGCAGGACGGGAGTGGGAAAACAGAGGTGTTTGGGGAGACGCGTGAGGGATGGGGATGACAATATGAGGGCTGTGCTGTATGAGAGGGGAAGTGGAGATCGCAGGTGAAATGGCCAAGGGCCTTTTTCTCTTTTTTTTCCCTTGTCCTTGGCAGCAACATACTTTTATTTAGTAGAATTTTAAACTTTCTTGGGAAAAAACATGAAGCTGGTCAAAGATCTGTTTTGGAGAAACTCCCGAAATATTATTTGGCCAAAAGCCAATTAAACAAAGTCAGCCAAGGGCCCAATTAATTGATGTCAAAGCTTGGCCTAAGGAAGGCAGCCCTGATACCAATGAAACCACAAAATAGTTTCTTAAGGAAACAACCAGTACAAATAAGCCAGATTACAATACTCCATAAATAATAAAATATATGATTGATAAGATAAGTCATGATATTACAGTGTGAATGATGCTTATATAAATAGCCATACTGGGTTGCCTTGGTGATGAGATGCCACCTTTCATAAGGTGCCTCTTCATTTGCCTTTTCCCTTGATTATTTAATTAATTTATCAATTTATATTATTTATTTTGTTCATTACAGTGTTTGAGCTTCCCTCCAATCCAGATAGTTTGGGAAAGAGGCGGTATTCTGTGAGGTTTTCCTTGGAACATATATATATATATCCCAAAACATTTGAAGGTCATGTCAAAGTTTGTTCAAATCATTTGGTGACTAAGATGAATGAATCTTCATTGCTTGTGGAAAGCTTCATTCTTTACTCATGTATGGCAGTGTGATTTTTTGCTTTAAAATATGCAAATATTTTTGAAGTAAAGGAAGTAGCACAAAATTCTAAATGAACTAGGCCCAGGTATGCAAACTTCAAATGGAGCAGAGTTCCCTTAATGGTAGGTAAAATTTACGGTGTATGCCTGTAGATAAGGATTCACTTGACTTCACTTACACTTTTCATTTGGACTTCGCTGTTGTATATCGCTTGATTCTTGTTAAATATTGCAACGATTTTCATCAAAGTCTGACATTTGCTTGAGCAGGCAATTGCAATTCTAAGTACAGTTGATGGCATGAAGGCAGAATTTTATGCACATGATGGAAGCAACTTTAGGTATGCTAGTTTTCAATGGCATTATTAATTTTATTTCTTGCATGAAAGCTTGTATCTCTTTAAAATTCCCTCTTGATTTTCTCTTTAATAAATGGGAAGTACTTGAGGAATCCACAATATCGAGACATTCAATGCCTCCAGTGTCAACAGCAGTCTAGATATTCAAAGCTTTTAGTGGCCCTGCAGTTTATTTGCAGTGATTAATTTATGTTTGAATGCAATTTTTTTTATTTTCAGGAATACTGAGGAGGCGGGTAAAGTTGTGGAATCTTTTGGTTGGGTTGACCAGATAAGACAAGAGTTTGAAGCCATCCAAAGACCAACTCTAGAATTGGAGCCTGTTACTCCGAAAGAAAATAATGCATCTTCTGAGGACAAACCGTTGGAGCATTTGAAGGAAGAGCATGAATCCTTCCACCCCGTGGAAAGCACAGAGCAGTTCCCGAGATCAGCTAATGAAGATGATGAAGGTGTGAAATCATCGGGTACCTTGGATGCTGAAGCAGAATTAGCAAAGCTAGAGTCTGAGTTTGGCAAAACAGGTGGAAGGTATTCTTCGCAAGAGATCAGTGCTTGGGAGTTTGATGAGCTTGAAAAAGAATTGAGGTCTAGTTTAAGCAAGGATGTATGAACTTGATTTTGAGAAACAGATTGTATTTATAATTTCTTTCAGCAAAATGTTCTTCAATCTATCCTTGGTATATTTACAATTGAGATTATATGGTCCTATTCTGTGAATAAGTAATTGTGTAGCATCAAATGTAAGCGAGTAGTGGCTCTTAAAATGAGATGGCGATTGCTGATCATTCCAAAATTGATTATTTGCGATTAGGATTGTCGGAACTGGGTAAATCTTGTGCATAGATAAATGCAACGAAACACTCTGTGGCACCACCTTCTGACTGGTCGCAGGTGAAGATTGACGTGATGAAACTTTTCATGATTGTAATTATTTAAGACATGGTTATAAGCTAGAATTAGAATATTTTCCTGGCGATCAGCTAGATGCCCTCTACAATGGAGTGCCAACAGTCTATATTGAACGTTTGCAGTTTACTTGTGTTAAGCTTGTACATTATAATATATTAGATTATAACCATTCCTCATTGCAGATTACACATGCGTTGGTTCCAAGAAAAATTTATGCCACTAGAATATATTTGTTGGTTGCATGTATTTAGAAATTTGATGTGACAACCTTGAAGAAAGATTGATTAACGCATTAATAAGGATGAGGCTGTGGCCAACGCATGTTATTACATTGTTTTGGTTCTAATATAAATAGATATTTTTAAAACTAATATTAATAGATAGCATTGGCCAAAGGGCTTGGAGGCGCAATGTAATTTACCTGTATGGCTCCAGTAACATGTCATTGGCTTGACATGGGTTCATGTTTTTGTTGACTACCTTTTTGTTTTCCAGTCGAAAAAAGCAGTTCCTTGGTATTCTATTAAATCAAAAGAACCTTTTACATCTTCAGTACAGCAGTACAATACCCCATGGGTCAGCAGATCAATAATAATATCAGTACAATACATTCAAACATTACAAAAACATAAAATAAAGCAGAGTATACCAGGGGTACCCAAAGCACCTGGGAATCAATACATAATAATCCTCTCATAAGTGAGCTGTATAATATCAGTCATAGATGTCCCAAAAAAATATAACAAGAGCCCAGAAATCTTATCCAAGCAAAAGAGTGACTCTTGTATATTCTGAAATAGCTGCTTTTATTCATGTTTTTGTTGACTACCTGTAGGGTGAATGGTATATATCCCTAGTTTCTATATTGTTGAGCATGGTCCATGTAGGGCCAAAATATTGCAGAAGGCTTTAAGAAAAGTCATAAATGGAGATTGGTGTCTTATATTTGCTTAATCCAAAAAATGTTGGCAAATATTATCTCGATTATTTTGTATGGGTTTAAAAAAAATATTATTCCAATTAATTTGTTTAGGTTTCTTTGTTAAGGTTAAATGAGATGATTTTTTTTTTTTAATTAATTTGTTTAAATTTCTTTGTTAAGCTTAAATGAGATTATTTGTTTTTTTCCTCAAGTTAAATGAGGTTATTTGCTTATCGTTTATTTGCCTAATTCATTTTCATTTTATACATGGTACTTTTTAAACAAGGAAATGGAGATAATCTTGGAGATGTTGCTTGGAGGTTGTCAGTTGCCCGGGGTCGTTTAGGTGGTCTTTTACAAGTATGTTTTTTTCGGGATTCTATTAAATGTAGTTTTTTTTTCACAATAATATTATTTGCCTAATTCATTTTCATTTTATACATGGTACTTTTTAACCAAGGAAATGAAGATAATATTGGAGATGTTTGGAGGTTGTCATTTGCCTAGAAGGTCTTTTACAAGTATGTTTTTTTCACAACAATATTATTTTTCCATTATTATTGCATCGTGAGAAGAGAGGTCTTCTCCATCCTAGTATGGGGGAGATCCTATCACGTTAGTCACGTTATGCTAGTCGACATAAATAAAAAATCTTTAAAAAAATGAAAATTTTAAATTACAGACTTAAATAAAAATAAATAAAAAATAAACTAGCATAGATCCATTTTAAACCCGGATCTATCAAGTACCGAGAGGGATCCAAATGGTAAAAAAATGTACATTTCAAGAAACTGGATCCCTCTCGGTGCTTGATAGATCCGGGTTTAANGCTTGTCATTATAGGTCCTTTTACAAGTATGTTTTTTTCACAATGCTTTTAAAGCAGTTTTTTTTTTCACAACAATATTATTTTTCTATTATCATGCTTGTATTGTTATCGCCTTATATCCCTTGAGTATAACTTTCATAATTTCAAAGACATGATATCAACATTTTGTGTAAATATAAAATAGTTTTCATACATCCAATGGAATTTATTCTAATTCTAGAACTTAATATGAAGAAAGTGAAAGTATGTGAAAGTAAGGTGTTCTTAATCCAATATTTTAAGGTGTCTTAATAATGTTTGGTTTAAGAATAAATTTAAAATGAGAGGTATGTTTGGGTTGTAGGCTAGCTTACTTGTATGCAAACTCTTTCACAACACTATTATTGGATTCTTCTTAGGGATCCTTCATGCTGTCACAAATCTACTTAGAGTGCTTGACAAATAATTAAGGGGTCACTCAAGGGACATAGGTATGGGTATCTTATTTGATCTCTATGGAAATAAAACATTTTCTCATAAATGGGGAATGAAACAAGCGGTGAATAACCAAGAATAGTGTTATGCCCTTTTAGGAGGATTAGAGCTCGTTCTTTCTCTTAAGATCATCAAGGTAATGAATCTTCAAGACTCTTTATTGGTGAGATCTCAGGTTAGGAAATCAATCATCTTTGATGACAAATATTTGGGGCATCTTGAAAGAAAGATTTGGGACAAAGTAGATCAGTAAGGTGAATATTTAACATATCTGACGATTCAACAACCAAGAAGTGGATACAGTTGCTAGTTGAGCAGTAGCTCTAGGCTGTGGATTTTTTATTTAAAATGCACCCCCCTCCCATAGGAGATGGATCCCATAAACGGTGGTTAGCTCGTGCATTAACAACCCCCCATATTTGGTGTTGATCATGGAAAATACTAGGAGGGTGATTCATGTCTTAGACAGGTGACAAATAGTGAAATGAATCTTCTGCATGGAAGAAGCGCACTTAGCAATCCATATGATCTCCTTAAGTGATTTCATTTTCAAAAGTGGACTTGAACCCCAACCATCACATTATCATCCAATCTTTACATTTGGCATTCAAATTTCATGCCATTCATATCAATATTGAACCCAAATGCTTACAGATTTGAACTCAAAGTCAACAACTTCCCAAACCTATTAAGAGGGAAAGAACAACAACTCTATGATGCAAGATACAAGAAATTGTACAAGTGAAATGCTAAAAATATTTCACACAAATAATAAGAAACTTTCATAAGCTTTGTGAACATTGTCTAGCAACAAGGATTAATTTTAGCAATCAAGGATCAAAATGATGACTTGGTTAATTAATGTTGCTTACATACATTGTTGATTTCCTTCAGATATTAGAATCCATAAATCTCACAATGAAAGGAAAAATATACCAGCACTTACTTACGTATGCAACATGTCTTTATGACGTCAAATCAATCTATCATAAAATCACCATGGTAACCTCAAACTCTATCATGGATGGCTTGTGAGATTTTTTTCTAAATCTAGAAATCAAAGACATGATGATGTCATTAGCCTAACAATAACTTGGTAGAGTGAAATCAAACAATTGTATCAAACATAAGATGTAAGTTCTTTCATTAAAAGAAACCAGTCGAGGTTCTAGACGTGTTGCACCACCATGAAACAAAGCTATAATGTCTTTTCTCGATAAGTAACATTTTTTTATTTTAGCCAAATAATCTTAAACACACCTATTATCATTACCTTACAATGACTATGCGACAATAATGACATCGAATTCCACATGGTAGGACCATATATCCATACCCCAAATGAACATCATATGTACAAAAAACAATGAATAAGATGTGGCACCCAAATGAACATATATAAAGAAAATAATGAATAAGATATAGCACACTAAATGCAATATTATAGCTATGTTTGTGACATCCATATAGATTAATGCAGTGTCACTATGGATAGAAAAGCTAGTTCACACAACGCATTTTCTTGAGACGTGGAAGATAACATTTGCATACACGTGGCAACCAAGTTTACAATGTGTATCCCATTAGTTTAAATTTCCCAATGGTAGACATCTATATGAACAATATTTGGTACTGGAGATGGGATTGAAGCACTTTCGAAGGAAATGTGGCACCAAGTTTGACATGGTCCACCTCAATGACAATATTACAAGCGTTGATATTCTCTCCCTTACCACCCTTCTCTCTCCTATGTATTTCTCTCTCCTATGTAGGTCAAAGGGGGATTTCATAAATATTTATGCATACCCTAACCTCAATAGCCCACATGTTAAAAACATGAAGAACCTAAGCGACTAAATATGATTAATATGAACCAGTGGAAGGCTACTACATTGAGGGTTTTGAGTGGGATTATTTCCATAGAGTAGTGTTAGCATAACATCATCATGAACATTTGCATAATTCCATGTTATATTTTTTTAGACCAAGTTTTTGCATGGTGATCTCAAAGCACATGCCATAAATTACATGTGGCACCCACCGATCTTAGAATGACAACAAAATGCTCTTTTTCTTGAGAAATTGTAATGGCATTAAAACCCATATGTCAGCCAAGTGTCATGGGTCATATGAGAATCTTAGGTGTCCTTTGCAACCCCCAAAACCTTGAGGGTGCACTTATTCAAAATATTCCTATCGTTAAGAGGGGCCTTTCCTGTTCCCTTATTCTCTCTCCTCTCAAAGTCAATACCACAGGCTCTCCACATGGGGCATTCATAAGACCTTCTATACCTTGTAGTTTCTACACCTCCAAAAAGGTTGCATCAACATGTGGAGGAAAATTGACAGTACAAGACATTGTTATGAATCAATGGAAAATGACCAAATAGACCATGAGGCAGGGTCTAATTTTATTGAACAACGGTAACCCAATACCGCGATATCTAATTTAAGGTTACCATGTCTCATATTTGATTCCATATAGGCAATCATGGAGCTTTTAACACATATGAGATGACATGATAAGTGCCATTATAGGATTGATACATGTTAGTACATTTTTGTCATTATTATAGACATCGAGGGGGGAAAATCCAAAGAGATCAAGGGAGGTTCTGGGTAACATGAAAAGATTAAGAATTCTGAATAAAATGCCATTTACATCTTCAAGCAGATAGTTCTAATATTGTTTGTAGCAATTGAATGGAGAATGAAGACAAACTAAGCAAAACAAACCACATAGGAAACAGACAAGTATTGCTCAGGAATTTACAGTATCATTCACAATAATAATATCCGGTGTTACAATAGTTTACATAGGTAGAATTTGAATGCATGGGATATGAATTTGAATCCTCCAAGTGGATATGACTTTATCTAACTGAATCTCTAACTCAAGGTCTCCCGATCAATATCAGAGTCCAAATAGACAACTCCCTGATGAGCAATAACTCCAACAACCACTAATAGCTAGTTAACTTAGTGCAACTGAGTGTGGTAGGTAGGAAAAGCGCTCCTTGCCATGCAACCATGCATTATCCATGCATTGGTAGCGCTAGCTTAACTGACTGTGAAGTAACTGGGGGCTATCGTCTAAGACTAACTGGTACTAACACCAACTGACTGAAGTAGGTTGGTGTCGAGACTCCCAGTGGCTCCTAAAATGTAGGGATTGGTCTAGGAGGTGCTTAGATTGATGCGTGCACATGCAGTAAGTGGCAGTTAACCTCTAGCAGTGTTCCCCACACTCCAGTGACTGGTACAGGTGGCCCCATTAGGCCAAGTGGACCCAATTAATTAATTTAAGGTTCCTAAGCTAGGTAATAATTAATCTAATGGAAATTTGACCAAGGGAGGATCAATAATCCTAACACCCCCCTTGAATCCTAACTTGGAAAACTGTGGGCCCTGGTAACAAGACCATAGGTCACCCAACACTCTAGAAGATAATAAAAAATGTTGCTTAATACAACTGAGGAAACAAGGGAAAACCTCACGGGAACCCCCCCCCACCCCCCCCTCAAAAATAAGCAGGAAAATAGAAATCTGCAAGCTATATTTAGAAGAAAGAAGCTTCCTCCTTAGAAAAATAACTTGAGCAAAAACACTGCTACAAAATTGCAGCTCTATGCAGCAACATGGTCCATCAATGGAGCTCTCAATGTACTTCTGAACTGATGACTGTTTGCTTATGCTCGACGGTGAAGGTAGGGAATGATCAAATCTCTGCTTTAGTGGGCCATGTAGCTGATCATTCGCCATCATCAAGTAGCACCAACCTGGAACTTTGCTGCACCATTCTGTAGAGAGTGAATCTGTGAGGGATAGTGCAGCATGCTCATTTTGATACTGGGACCTAGTTCTTCTTCTATCTTTTGGAACTCCAGCACTACTTCCATCCGCATCAAGAAGCTTTTGAGCCCATCTGGGTTTAGGCTTCTAATTAGGAATGGGTACTGGATCTGGATCTAGAATCTCTTGAGATTTGGTCTCAATAATAGGATCATGCTGTATGTGATCTTCTTCATCTGAATCTGAAACTTGTAGCACATCATCAATCATAAAAAAAAGTTGGAGAAATAGTTATACCTTCCTATGTTGCTGGAGGAGTATCATGTAACTGATCTTCTTTGAACTGGACACTTCTTTCAATGAAGCATCTTCTGGTAGCAACCTCCATCAGTTTGTAAGCTTTTGCATCTTTTTCATATCCCAGCAAAATGCATTCACTACTTTGGGCTTGGAAGGTTTTCCTCTTGTTAAGTGGTATTCTGGCCCAAGCTTTGGAGCCAAAAACTCTCAAATGTGAGACATTGGGCTTATACCCATGTAGTGCTTCGAATGGTGTGATCCCAACCATTGACTTGTGGGGCACCCTATTCTGCAAATATGAAGCACAATTTACTGCTTCAACCCAAAGAGAAGGAGGTAGATGCATGTCATGGAGAAGGCATGTTGCCATCTCTTTCAGTGATCTGTTTTTCCTCTCAGCCACACCATTTTCCTCTGGTGTGTATGGAACTGAATGTTCCATTCAAATCCCCTCTAATTCACAGAAATTTTGAAAATCTCTTTTGACATATTCTCCTCCTCCATTGGATCTTATTGACTTGACCTTATTGAAATTGTTCTCAACCATAGCTTTAAAACGTTTAAAAGTCTCAAAAAATTATGATATTAGTTTCATGAAGTAGATCCAATAGTACCTAGAACAATCATGAATAAAGGTTAGGAAATACTTGCAACCATTAATGGAGTTTGTGGGCATACGTCCAACTACATCACTCTGTATCAAATCAAGTGTAGAGACAACTCTATGTGCCTTCCCAACATCATACTTCTTTTCTGGATGTTTACCTACCAAGCACCCAACACATACTCCATCAGAAGTTTGGATAGAGGGCAAACCTTCAACCATGTTATCATTGTGGAGCTGCTTCAGATATTTGAAATTGAGATGGCCAAATCTCTCATGCCAAATTTTCCTGGTGTTGTTAGCATGAGACAATAAAGCTGTAGGAGGATAAACATGTAAGAAATGTGAAAACTCATAATCTTTGGTAGAGTGATTTGCAATACCTTTTGCTACAAGATTTCCAGTGGATTTTTCTATGATCTCAACTGAGTCTAAATTGAATGTGACCCTCTTAGGAGAGCCTGTATGAGTCATCTGGTAAATAGATAACATGTTAGCAGCAAGGGAGGGCACATATAAGACATTCTTGAACTCTCCATGCTTCGCTTTTACTGAGCCCCTTCCTTCTAGTGGAATCTAGAAATCATCTCCCATGTGAATGTTAGGCCCCTTTGATAGTGAAAGAGCAGAGGAGGATTCTTTGGAGGAAACCATGTGGTTGGAGGCTCCAGAATCTATAATGTATGTTGAGGATGGAGAGAGAGTTGCTTTCAAAGCATGACACCTTTCGACATCTTCTGTCGGTGCTTCTTCATCAGGATTCTTTGCTCTTGGAGGAGCAATGTTGTGCTGCTTGAGAAGGGCGAACATCTCATCAAGTTGCTTCCTCATACAATGTTCTTCAAGATGGTATCCATTTTCACAATAAGGACATAACTTCTTTTCAAATTTCTTCTTCTTAGAGCCGGAGGCCCCTTCGAAAGTTTCTTGATTTTGTTCAGGCTTCGAATCAGCTACCTTTGGCTCCTTATTCTTTAATTTCCCCTCTGCTTGCACTTTGGAAGAGTCAGTAACCAAGATAACTTGATCTTTGGAGGTCTGGATGACTCCCATTTGAATCAATTTGTCATGTTCCTTGATTAAGGACTCGGAAAAAGAATCTAAAGAAGGAAGTTTCCAATCAGGGAAGCTTTCTCGCTTGGAATGAAACATAGAGACATATACAGAGTACTCAGGGCCTGGTTTGCTAAGTATGGAAAGGACATTCTGCTCATCCTTCTGCTCTATCTCACACTATTTGCATTGGAGCACTGGAGACTTGAATTTAGAGAATAATTACTCAATAGTCTTGAAACTGCTGGGATGTAAAGACACCAACTCATTCTCCAGAATGTGTCCCTGAAGCTCATCTTGTTTTTTAAACAAGCTATCAAGCTTCTCCTAGGATTTTCTGGGATTCGTCAATCCTTCTAGATGAAAGAGGAGATCTTTGGAAATATAAGTACATAAGTACTCGAATGCTTCGTCACAACGGTTTAGAAACTTGTTCCTCTCTACCAGCTGATGAGGCTCAGCCTCCCATCCATGTATGATCCTGTTGTAGCCATGCTTACTCAAGGTCAGCTGCATATCAATCCTCCAATCAAGGTAATTGGAATTTGTGAGGATCCGTGGTTTAGGAGTTTGAGAACTCATAATTGCTCCGACTGGAAGACTACAAATACTTCTCACAAGCTACGTAGCACCTGTCAATTTCACTGCAATAACACGAAACATATGAACTGTTAGAATCATTATTTTCCTCACGGCATGAACATGTTTTCAGGGTTTGTCATGCGCTCTCCACTGCTCTAAATAAAACCAGAGGTAGCAAATTTTCATATGGGACTTCTGTGGAAACCCAACTGCTTCTGATGTTCGATGGGGAAAAACAAGCTTGAAACCTGCCTAAGAAGGCTCTGATACCATATTAGAATTTGAATTCCATTTAGATATTTAAGCAGATAGTTCTAATAATGTTTGCAGCAATTGAATGGAGAATGAATAGACAAACTAAGCAAAACAAACCACACATGAAATGAACAAGTATTTCTCAGGAATTTACAGTATCATTCACAATAATAATATCTGGTGTTACAATAGTTTACATAGGTAGAATTAGAATGCATGGGATATGAATTTGAATTCTCCAAGTGGATATGACTGTTTCTAGCTGAATCTCTAACTCAAGGTCTCCCAATCAATATCGGAGTCCAAATAGACAACTCCTTGATGACCAATAAATCCAACAACCACTGACAGCTAGTTAACTCAATGCAACTGAGTGTGGTAGGTAGGAAAAGCGCTCCTCCCCAAGAAACCATGCATTATCCATGCATTGGTAGCGCTAGCTTAATTGATTGTGAAGTAACTGAATGTAACTTGAGGCTAACTGAGACTAACTGGTACTAACACCAACTGATTGAAGTAGGTTGGTACCGAGCCTCCCAGTGGCTCCTAAAATGTAGGGATTGGTCTAGGAGGCACCCAGACTGATGCATGCACATGTAGTAAGTGCCAGTTAACCTCGAAATGTTCCCCATACTCCAGTGACTGGTACAGGTGGCCCCATTAGGTCAAGTGGACCCAATTGTACTAGCGGACCCAATTAATTAATTTAAGGTTCCTAAGTTAGGAAATAATTAATCTAATAGACATTCGACCAAGGGAGGATCAATAATCCTAACAAACACCGCAGGCTCTCCACATGGGGCATTCATAAGACCTTCTATACCTTGTAGTTTCTACACCTCAAAAAAGGTTGCATCAATGATGTGGAGGAAAACTAGGAATACATGGCATCATTATGAATCAATGGAAAATGACCAAATAGACCATCAGATAGGGTCTAATATTATTAAACAACGGTAACCCAATACCACCATATCTAATTTAAGGTTATCGTGTCTCATATTTGAATCCATATAGGAAATCGTGGAGCTTTTAGCACATATGAAATGACATGATAAGTGACATTATAGGATTGCTACATGTTAGTACATTTTTGTCATTTTTATAGACATCGAGGGGGGGAAATCGAAAGAGATCAAGGGAAGTTGTGGGTAACATGAGAATATTAATAATTTTGAATAATACCCACCACCCGAAGTTGTGGGTAACATGATAAGATTAATAATTCCCAATATCACCTAAATCGTGATCTGGGTAGTTTTGAGAGAATTCCCATTCTAATGATCCTTATAAAGATTAATCACTAGAACAAAGTACTTATTTTACCAAACTCAACTTGCTCTATAGTCTTCCAAGCCAAGATAATATTGTCAAAGATGAATTTATACATATAAAACCTATGTGTTCCACTCTAACCATACCAATCTATTTAAGGTGGAAGTAGTCCCCAAACAATTTGATATAATTATTATGTATTGGATATAATTCCACATTGATCAAATATTACCGATTCCCTGATACATGACATATTCGATGGTTATGGCTACTAGTCTCATATGTATGGTTTCATGGTCATGAAAAAGTTAAAGGAATTAAAAAAAAATGAATGTTGCTTGAACGTCGATATCATAGTTTGAAAGTGATGTTCAATATATATATATATATATATCATATGATGGGTCTTAAATTGGTAACAATATTTGTGTCCCATGATGGGTCTTACATTGGTAACAATATTTGTGTCCCATTCCTTGGGAATGAAATTAATAATCCCTTAATAAATCCCCACAACCAAGGAATGCTTGTGAAGGTATTCATAATGGAGATCTAGCCCCACAATTTCCCAAATGTCCTTGTAAATTTTGTAAGGGAAAGTATCATGTCCAAGGGCCTTGGCATTGACCATCTTGTATAGGATGCATAAATCTCATCCATATATATATTTGGTAGTTAAGGAAAATGGTTAATGCTCATGGTTTTTATTTTATTTTATTTATTTATTTTTTATGTGGTACTATCTCTAGGCACTCAACCACATTGGGGGACCATCTAACGACTGTTGAAAAGCGCAAGCCTAACCCTAATGGACCCAAGCATAATCAAACCCATGCCTCATATCATAGGGTTAGATTTGGTTAGGTGGATTCGACCAGTTGGCCTACCCATCAGGACTAATGGTCTTGGGTTACAAGGTTAGGTGGTTATAATAGTACTTGTTAAGGGTTAATGGTTTTTCATGTAGTGTGTTAGAGTTTATTTGGTTATGGGTTATGGGATCATGATGTTGAATATGTTGATGATGACAGTCATTATGCTTATTGGTGTGAGGTTTACGCCAAATACAACGATCATGATTAGGATGATGATGTTAGGTGTAACAATCATGAAGATAATGATGATGATGGGAATGGATATGATGATGATGTCAAAGAATTACCAATGTGTCCTAATGGTGATGGAAACGACGACAATGTTGGTGACAATGACATTGATGACGAAGAGCAAGATAGTGGAGATGGTGATGATGAAAATGACGTTAATGTTAATGACGGTGTCGATAAATACAATCATGAGGGTTTTAATAACCCATACATCACTAAACCCCTAACCTCGTCAATTTCATCGCTATCTCCATTGTCATGATCATCATTGTCATCATCACCATCATCACCATCGCCATCATCAATGATGAGGATGATGTTGACGATGAAGATGATCATGTTGTTCCTGTTGCTGATGATGAATACGATGATTATGGGTGTGATGATTATGATGATGCCACCGATGATGATCATAATGATGATGTTGGGTGTGATGATTATGATGATGATGCAAAGGAATGGCCATGATGATTTGATTTTGTAGTTACTAATGTGTCTTGACGATGATGATGACAATAATGATGATGATGATGATGACTTGAAAATGATGGATTTATTGTGTTAGTAAATATTAATCTACTTGACGTACTTTGTGTCGCCCCCCTCTTTGCATATTTTTTCTCTTATTGGAAATATATTCTTGTTGATTGAATTTGGTACCCCTCAAGGATACAAGTAGAGGACTAGAATGAACCATTAGAGGAAATTTCAACTCAAAATGGGCCTCCTAAGGAAAATAATAAATTAATAAATTAAAAGTTATTAATTTTGAAGGAAGAAGAGAAAAAAATTACATTGTTTGTTCGTATTTTCGACATATCTCCATGTGTTTTTACTCAAATTTCGATCATGAGAGCTCGTCGGATGCAGAATTAAATTCTGCATCCAATGAGTACCCACTCTGCATACTTTTGATGGATCCCACTAATCCAAAAACAAGAAATACCTGAAAAAATGTGATGATGATGTCATCATCATGTTTTTTTAGGTAATTCTTGTTTTTGGGGTAGCGCATCATCATCACATTTTTTTTCAAGTATTTATTGTTTTTTGGGTAGTGAGGCTTGTCAAAAGTATGCAGAGTGGGTACTCGTTGGATGCGGAATTTAATTCCGCATCCAACGATCTCCCACGATCAAAATTTGAGAAAAAGCAGAGAGATATGTCGAAAATACGAACAAAAGAGTAGTTTTTTTATGATATCTATCCCCAAATTTATATTAAAAAATTGTTTAAGACCTATACGGTATTTCAAATTTAAAGCAATTTCATTGGCTAACACATGATGACATGGAACTTGAATTAGGGTTGAAAGGCCCATTTTGAGTTGAAATTTCCTTTAATGCTAGAATCAATTTCTTAATTCCTTCAAAACTTATATGATAATTTATGCTTTCATCCTTAGTGAAAAAGGACTGAATTCCTCTCCAGACAAAACCACAACATTTTCTAGATCTATAATCTTATTGTCAACCTTTATCACCGAGTATTGATGTTCAATCTTACCTCTCTCAGATTGAGAGCATCAAGCACACAAGAAGGTGGGGCTTTAGGGGTTTCTAGAAAATTTTATCCCAAAGTTACTCCAACATGTGCTAGAGGAGGGCTCGACACCTCTTAAAGAAGTGAGAAAAACAATTACTAAGCCTAATCCATGAATCTCAAAGGAATGCCTCTTATGTAAGGCCTTTGCATCAACCTTCTTAGTGTTCATGTCCAAATCCAATTTGTTGAAGTTATCAAACCTCAAATCCATTATATCGATAGAGAGTTGAGAAAATGGTAGCTTGTTTAATGGACATAGAGTGGAAGCTAAGGTAACCTCCCTCATCCTTCTCTTATTCCTTTCACATGCTTTAATATAATTCCCTCACCTTGCCACCCGTGACTAGTTGAAAGGACATGCCTCCTTCCTTCCCTTAACCCACATCCCTCACACATCCCTTGCACCTTTTGTAGTATAACTTAAGCATAACTTTAGCTTTAATATTTCATTGAATTCTAGCATTGTTCATGGAAAGTGGATGTTTAAAATGCTCCTTATCAATCACAACACTTTGATCATACATTTGTCATTTGTGTTTCCATTTAAGACCAAGGAGAAGCATTAGAAGAGATGATGGATAGAGAAATTGGCAATAAGATGTCAAGAATAGGTAACAGTCATATTAAAAAATGGTGATGATTTGGAGAGAGTTGAGTTCAAAATTACATTTAAGTAGAAAATTAGGGAATTTTCATGTAGGATGGTGAATCAGAATGCCAAAGTAAATCAGGGCATGGTCATGTAGGATGAGGAAAATAAGACAACATACAAACTCTAAGCTTTCTCTCCAGTGTTGTGTTACAAGGAATGTGTAGATTACAACTACAACACCCTAAATAATAACATTGAATTTCATGGAATATTTTATCAATCCATTTGCTAGAATTGTGTATTTGCAATTTAATTCCATTTTTTTCCCAAAGAGTATCATGTGATTATGATTGTATTGAAGGTGGTAGTTATGTAGGATTTTCTTTAGAGTGTTATTTAACCTTATATTGGTTAATTTATTAGTTTTTGGTATGATAATTTCATATTGGTCCCGTCGTAGACAAAATTAAGGAGGAATGTTTGAATAAATGGTACTAGTGATGTATAAGTGATGGTTAGTAGCTACAAACTATGGTTTGTAGGATTTTGAATACAAACTAGTCTCTAGGATACAAACTAAGGTTTGCAATACAAACTAGGGTTACCATGATTGGCTATAGGATTTGTAAGCTAGGATTTATAGGCTAGGATTGACTAGGGTTATTAAGCATGGGGAGATTTTTATTCCTTATTTTATTACTTTCATTATGAAGTTCCATGAAAACATGGGGTGTTGACTAATGTCCTTGGAGGGCCAGCTTCGATATTCAAGGTAGATGCAAGAGACATATCTTAAAGGAGGGGGATACAAACTAGGGTTCTAGGAAGTGATCAAATTTGAAGGGTGGGTCTTAGTTTCAATTGGAAGGGAATTTATTCTTGGATCCCTTTAAATATGAAGTGAAATAAAAATAATTGTACTTTAATTGACAAGCTGAAACTACCTAAACCCTTTCCCCCTAAAAATGCAAAAAACAAATTTACCCTTCCAAATTTTTGCAATCATAAACAATTGGGAACCCCCTAAATTGAACACATTAATTGACATAAATGTAACATTAATTTTATAGTTCAAACTACTTAGACTATGCAATAGTTCAAACTACTTAGACTATGCGCGATCTTATGCATAGTGCGGGACGTTGTAACTAGATATAGGATTGAAAAATACTAGAACCATGGGAGAATTACTAACTCTTAACTATGTACAAAAGGAATCCAATAATTAAATGAGGCTATAATAAACCTACAACCAAAAAATACATATAAAGCCAACCAAAAATTTAATTCAAACTGAAGAGAGGGCAACCACCCAAGCTTGAGAGATGTAAGAATTATGGGCATTAGTGTAGAAATAATAGCTCCAATGCTATGAGCAATGATGCTAAGAATAAGCACAAGAAATAGATCTTTCTACTAAGATAATTCTCACACGCATACACAAGAAAAATAGAGAGAATAAAAGAGACTAAATCACATGAATGAAGAGATGAATATTGGAGTGTATCCTTCCATTAATTAATGATGAATAATAGTGTACATAAATAGTACATCCCTCATAGGAAATTCGAGTTGTATGGAGACAAATCATAAAGCTCAAAAATGCTGACTTACCAAATATGATAAACCCCCATAGGTGGCTAAAGCACATCCCAAATCAGTCAAGGACCTCATGAATTAGAAAAAGAATGAGTGAGTTGCCAAGATTGATGGAAAAACATGCTAATCTTGGAATATGGAGAGAAAGTCATGAAGGATGGGTTGGCAACAAAAGATACTAGTTTCCTAGTTAACTAGCTTTACCTTATCCACAGAAAAGCTGGATAAAGCAGAATAAAGAAGAATCTGCAGTAAAGCGCAATTA
The DNA here is from genome assembly GCA_001517045.1 of Pseudotsuga menziesii. Classification (NCBI taxonomy): domain Eukaryota; kingdom Viridiplantae; phylum Streptophyta; class Pinopsida; order Pinales; family Pinaceae; genus Pseudotsuga; species Pseudotsuga menziesii. The sequence goes on from LPNX010122570.1 coordinate 194,139, forward strand.
CTAGTTCTGGGAGTCAATAAAGTGGTCAAGATAAAACTAGAATCAGAAATAAAGCATTCCTGGTGTATTGATGGAATGTGTTGAATTTAAGGTGCAAGTGGATGCCAACTAATTAAGTTAGTGGGTAGATAATTAATCAAATAATGATTAATTATTTTATGCTAAGTTATGAATGGGTTTAATATATTCCAACACCCCCCTTTAAGTACGAATTTATGATGGTATGTAAAAAAAATAGGTGTATACAGGGCCCAACAATGAGGCTATGCCATCACCCTTTAACAATTATTATGTCCAAAAAGATGAAGAAAGAGGCAAAACCACATGGGGAAAATCCTCCCTCAAGATAGGACACAAGAGGAAAACCAAAAATGTTGTTGATGCTGCTCCAAACTAAATGTTGATGTCTGGAGGAACTTCTTCTTGGGAAGAAGAGAAATCTGCTCACCTAGATCAAGGACAACTATAGGATGGAAACTAGGACCATGTAGAACAACTAAGATCCAATGATGTGAAATATATTGAGAGTTGTAATCAACTCCAAGATTATGTAATGACTTGAACTTTGAACCAATAGAGATGAAATCAGATCCATATCGGTGAAATAAGAGTCCAAGCGATTGTATGAGGTCTCCAAGTTCATTTACATAGAGAGAATGTGTGCAAGTGATCATGTAGGAACATAGAGAAGGCATCAGATCAAAGAGTGTGGATGCATGGGATCCATGGGTTGATATAGCTTCCATAGAATCCAAAAGAACACATATAATTATATCAGTAGATTCATGGGAATACATTGATAATGAATCCTTTGTAGTAGAAGTATGAAAGGAGGAAGGAAGGAGATGTTCAAAATCTTCAAAGAGGTTCTTAGTATTGATGCCAAGAATAAAGGAGGAGATGAAAAATCACATGAGATCAAGTATGGTAAGTGGAAATACACTAATAGGACTTGATATGGCTAAGAAAACATCCTGAAATCCATTGGGTTGTGAACATCAATGAGAGAGGTATGCACAAAGTGTGAAGGATCTAGCACATAGAGCTCATAATCTAATATAGGAGATATAGATAAAAATGAATAGGTGAATGTATCATTATCAATATCAATAGAAGCTCCATATGTTACTTCTTTTTCATCATCAATATCTTCAAGAGACACAGAAAAATATTGCTCTTTAATATTTGCTTCTTCATTGAAGGAGGAAGCATTCGAATCAAAGAGGGTAGCAATAACATGAACTGCATGATAAAATTCTTCATCATAAATAAATTCATCAGATAATGTAGAGGCCAAGACATCTTGAGAAAGAGCACATGAGGAGATGTTAGGTTCGCTCCATGCTTCATCTTCTACTTCCTGCACACCAAAATATTTTTCCAAATTGTTCCAAAGCTCAAATGGATATTCTGCAGAATCTATGAGATGATGTATATTTGGAGAAAATGCCAAGCACATGATTCCATGAGCTCTATTAAAATTATTCAGCCATTCAATCTTCTCTTCATAAGACTCAGGTTCACTCAATGCACCAATGGAAACTTCAAAGAGACATTGCCTCTTCAAGTACGCACTCATCTTGGGATTCCAATAAACATAGTTGAAAGGAGATAGTAAATGAACTTTTGAATCCATATTAAAGTTGTTGATATTATCTAAGAGATACTCTCTACAACCTGCAAAACAAAACTAGGAGAAAATCTTCTAAGCTAGACAAGCTCTTCTTTAAAGAGGGATAGGAGACTAGATGCGCTCCTCAACTCTATAGAACTTGAGTAACCTTGAGATTTGATACCATGTAGAAATAATAGCTCCAATTATATGAGAAATGATGCTAAGAAGAAGCACATGAAATAGATCTTGCTACTAAGATAATTTTCACAAGCATACTCGGGAAAAATAGAGAGAATAAAATATATTGGATCACATGAATGAAGAGATGAATATTGGAGAGTATCCTTCCATTAATTAATGATGAATAATAGTGTACATAAATAGTACATCCCTCATAGGAAAATAGACTTGTATGGAGACAAATCATAAAGCTCAAAAAGTTTGACTTACCAAATATGATAAAACCCCATAGGTGGCTAAAGCACATCCTAAGTTATGAATGGGTTTAATATATTCCAACAATTGGGTTCCTAATAAAAACTTATACACAACTCATAAAACATTGAAAAATATTCCTACATACCAAGCAAGTTAGAAACGCTAACATCATGGGGGTTGGGGCATCAAATTTTGTTGTTCAAGACTTTTCATGACAAAATACAAGTATGGGATGGAGGGGCAATAGAATCAAGCATAATTCAAATAGATCCTTACAACTCACTACATGGACGAGTCTCAAAAATATTCCTTTTAAATTGAACTATTACACCAAAATAAGTTTGTTAATGGTTGGATTTGAGAAATTTCTAGGTGTGAGAAATTAAGAGCTTGGGGCCCTAAAATTAGTTGTGTTTTGTACCAATCCATGATTTGCTGAATCGACAGTCACTGGTAGGAAATTAAAGCTATTTAATGAAAAAAATTAATGTGTCTAGCTCTATGTTGAAACCGTTTTCCATGCTAAGGTGGTCCACCACCCTCATTATTGTCTTACAAAAAAGCATGAGAATGACAAAGAAGACATACAATTATGGACTTTACCTTCTAAGGATGTATTGCAATCACATTGGTAAGGAGTGATAAGAATATCACAACAATCCAACATGTCAAAAATCAGTTGATAGTGTCAAAGAATTATATGGTAAATTTAACATAATACTTATAATTGTATATTACTCTCTGCATCTTGCCACATTTGATATTTTATGGTTGTCTCTTTGCCTTAACCCAATTGATATAACAAGGTGAGGATGTGTGTGCATAATAATGCGTATTTTTTACTATGAGATGCGGATTTAAAGAGAAGAGGTGTTGATGTATTTGTAACTTCAGAATGTATTCACTTGCATATTTTATGTATTGTACCCCGATGTTTATTCTGGGAAGTATTTGTAATGTAATTGAGTCATGTCATGCCCCGATGTTCCGATCGGGAGATTCAATAATGTAAACAAGTCATGTCAAGTCATTGTGAGTAACCCTCCTATTTTTAAAGGGTTAAAGTCCTCGCAGTTGTGGGGCCCTAGGGTTATTAGAATATCCTAGAGAAGTTGGCCCTAGGTGAGTTATTGTAAGTCGGAGCAATAGTCCCCACCATCTAAGTCAAGGTTAACCCTCCTTGTTGATCAGAGGGAAAAGTCCCCACAAGTTGTGGGGCACTAGGGTTATTAGAATCTCCTAGAGATGTCGACCCTGGTAAGTAATTGTTAAGTGAGGATGAAATGATGGAGTGGACATTAAGTGAACGAAAGAGTATAAATAGAGAGTGAGCCTCTCTATTTATTACACACACACACTCACTCATTGGGGTGGATGAGTGAGAGGAAGTAGCTCTCTCAAGTGAGTGAGAGAGAGAGTGTGGAAATTGAACCCAGTGATAGATTAATTTTACTTGCAACAATTAACAATTGATCATGCAAAATCACTCACAAAAGAGACTGAAATTGGAACTGAACACTAAACTGTATTAACTCAGTGTACAATAGCCAACCATGTAACATAATAGGTTGCTGAATAAATAACATACATTATGGATTCGAATCCATGAGGAGCAATTCGAATCTAGCATAAAGCAGGCTTACTAAAAATAAGCAAATCCCCCATAGGTGTAAAAAGTTGATCCCAAATCTGTCATGGAGCTCACGAATTGGAAAAATGGCTTAGGCAAGCTAAAGAGTGGTGGAATGGAAGCCCATACATTATTTTTCAAGGAGAAAAGAGTGGAGGATGAAGAGGGCAAAAAACTAGTTCACCTCACCTAGTCTAGTTTTTCCATTTGCCTTAAAACACTGAAAAAGCAGGGAATAAAGCAGAAAAAGCAGAAGGGCGCCTAAGAGGCCAGGAATAAAGCAGATTTGATTCCTTGGGCTTTCCCATGCACTACATGAGTCAAATAAGGCAAGTTTGACCACTATGGATAGGTAAAAGACAACTTGCACAAGGTGGGACACATGAACTAGGCTAATAAGACAAAAATGATTAAATTAATGTCTAAGTGGGTAAACTATGGGTTGATTATTCTAAAACCCCCCATTAAGCCTGAATTATGAGTAATATATCAGAAAATTATAGGGCCTAGCAACAAGGCTTAGTCACCCTTTACATACTGCATGTCCATTTAAACAAGGAAAGAGGCAAAACCAACTTGGGAAAATCCTCCCTTAAACATGGATTGTAAACAAAATTTGGAAATCTTGTCTTCACTCATGCTTCACAGCATGATCAGCAATCCCCAGCAGTGATTTGAGATTGCTGAAGGTCTTCTCACAAAATGCTTTGGTGAAGATATCAGCTACTTGTTCTAAAGATGAACAGAAGAGTAGGTGAATGGTGCCATCATGCATAAGTTCTCTGATGTAATGCATATGGATCTCAATGTGTTTGGTTCTCTGATTTTGAATTGGATCTTTGCAGATTCGAATGGTACTCTGGTTATCACAGTATATGGTAGTTGAGTACTCTGGTTCGAAGCCACACTCTCCAAGTAAACCCTGCAACCATAAACATTGATTTGCTGCATTAACAACTCCTCTGTACTCTGCTTCTGTAGATGAGAGTGCAATGGCACTCTGTTTCTTGCTTGACCAGATGATTGGCCCTTCTACAAGCATGAACACATATCCTAATGTGGACTTTCTATCTGTGCTATCACCTGCCCAATCACTGTCAGTAAATCCAATCAAATCAAGATCAGATTTTGCTTTATAGAAGATCCCATGTGTCCTTGTTCCCTAAACAAAGTTAAGGATCCTTTTGGCTGCTTTCCAATGGATCTCATGAGGCTGATCCATGTATCTAGAAGCCACACTTACTACATAACAAATATCAGGTCTATTATGTGTCAGATACAACAAACATCCAATCAATTTCCTATATAGTGTATTGTTTACTATAGGTGAAGAATCAACTTCTTCCAGCTTCACTCCTGAAAGGAAAGGAGTTTTGCTTGCTTTGGAATCCTTCATTCTGAATTTGTTCAGCAAGTCCAAGGCATATTTGGACTGGTGCACCTTGATTCCAACTTTGGTTTGAGCAATCTCAAGCCCCAAAAATTGACTTAAGAGCCCCAAATCTGTCATGGAGAAGGCTTGGTTCATAGCACCCTTTAAGGAAGCAATCTTAGCCTTTGAGCTTCCTGTAATGAGGAGGTCATCAACATATAACAAAATGATCATTAATGAACCATTAACTAACTTCAAATAGACATTTGGATCTAATTTGCACCGAACAAAATTTAGTGATAGCAAGAAGCTATCGATCTTGGCATACCAAGCCCTGGGGGCTTGCTTTAGCCCATACAATGACTTTCTCAACCTGCACACAAGAGAAGGGTTAGTAGCAAAACCTTGAGGCTGATGCATATATATCTCCTCAATGAGATCTCCATTCAGGAAGGCACATTTTACATCCATGTGATGTACCTCCCATAGCCTTGAGGCTGCAATGGCTAGAGCTATCTTGATGGAATCCATCTTTTCCACTGGGGCAAAGGTCTCATTGTAATCTATGCCATGAACCTGTGAGTAGCCCTTGGATACCAATCTGGCCTTGTGCTTCAGTGGTGAACCATCAACAGCAAATTTGGTCTTATAGACCCACTTACATTGGACTAACTTTCTCCCTGGGGGAAGATCCACTAGCTCCCATGTGTTGCTCTTCTGGNAAGATCATAAAGATATTTGTAGTTTAGGTGGCCAAATATTTCATGCCAAAGCTTTCTAGCCTCATTAGCATGAATTAGAAGAGCAGAGGGGTTTGAGTAAGGTAGGAAGTGTGAGAACATGTATAACTTTTGAGCATGATTCGCAACTCCTTTTGCAATGACTCTACCACTTTAGATCTCTGTGATCTCAACTTCATTATGGGAGAATATGAATTTCTTAGGAGACCCAGTGTGGGTCATCTGGTACACTGACAAGAGGTTGGAGGAAATACCAGGCACATACAAGACATTGCTGAATTGACCATGATCAAGATCAATCCTCCCTTTGCCCAAACTTTCAGTGAGAGAGTCATCTCCCAGTAATATAGGTGGTCCTTTCAACATATCAAGTGAGGAGAAGGCCTCCTTGGTTGAAACCATGTGTTTTGAAGCTCCAGAATCAATGATAAAACTGGGTGAGCTTGATGTGCCAGCAACCAATGCATGAACTCTCTCTCTGTCATCTGAACTTG
>LPNX010122570.1:203384-257125 GCA_001517045.1 Pseudotsuga menziesii
TCTCTGCAGCTGCATTGGGATCTGCTTCTGTTGCCATAGTCACCCTGTAGAGGCATTTCGCTCTCAACAGTATCTCCATCTCTGCTTTCCATTCAAATAAATTGAAGGGAGTCAAGATAGTTTTCTGTGATTGATCCATAGCTTAGAAAATCTGTCCCGACTGTCAGTAGAAGGCTCCTAGTCACTGATGTCGAACCTACAAAACAATTTTGGAGGAGAGAAATCGATCTACAATGGCTCTGATACCATGTGGGAATTGAACCCAGTGATAGATTAATTTTACTCACAACAATTAACAATTGATCATGCAAAATCACTCACAAAAGAGACTGAAATTGGAGCTGAACACTAAACTGTATTGACTCAGTGTACAATAGACAACCCTGTAACATAATAGGTTGCTGAATAAATAACATACATTAGGGATTCAAATGCATGAGGAGCAATTCAAATCTAGCATAAAGCAGGCTTACTAAAAATAAGCAAATCCCCCATAGGTGTAAAAAGATGATCCCAAATCTGTCATGGAGCTCACGAATTGGAAAAATGGCTTAGGCAAGCTAAAGAGTGGTGGAATGGCAGCTCATACATGCTTTTTGAAGGAGAAAAGAGTGGAGGATGAAGAGGACAAAAAACTAGTTCACCTCACCTAGTCTAGCTTTTCCATTTGCCTTAAAACATTGAAGAAGCAGGGAATAAAGCAGAAAAAGAAGAAGGGCACCTAGGAGGCCAGGAATAAAGAAGATTTGATTCCTTGGGATTTCCCATGTGCTACATGAGTCAAATAAGGCAAGTTTGACCACTATGGATAGGTAAAAGACAACTTGCACAAGGTGGGACACATGAACTAGGCTAATAAGACAAAAATGATTAAATTAATGTCTAAGTGGGTAAACTATGGGTTGATTATTCTAACAGAGAGAAGCTGTGGAGATCATCTTTATGTTTTTAGGTTTTACTACTGCCATTGGTGCTCATTCTATCTCTGAGGAAGTTGTGGGGTTTTCTCCTTTATGATTTCCCAAGGAAAATTCTTTGTGTCTCTTGTCTCTTGTGTTTATTGTTGTGCATGTTATTCTCTCAGTTAAAGATCCTAAGATAATGCTATCTTGAATGATAAAAATATAACATGGTATCAGTGCTAACCTAAGAAGAAGACATTGTGTAGGTGCAGAAGCTAGGGCTTCTTACTTTTTGGGTCTCTCTCCACAATCCATCAGCAAAAGTATGCTAGGCTGACTCTCCATTGAAGGGTGCATCTTTATGTTGAAGCAGAATTCGATTCCAGGCAATTTTAGTTTTTGGTGTGGGAAATTAGGGCTTCTTACAGAAGAGGAATTTTTGAGTGAGACTGGCATAGATTTGTTTTGGTTGGGTATAACTCCAGGAAAGTCAAACCCTAGTTTGACCCCAGGCTAAAACAACCCTAAAATACTAATACTGATAAGTTTTGGTACATTCACTATATATCGGGATTGGAGAATGCTTAGGAGTTGAAACTTTCATAGGCCAAAGACACAATCCTAATTTATAGTGTGTCCAAAGTTTAGCCTTAGATTCTCTATATTTCTAGGAGATATGATCCCTCTGAGTTAGGGTTCCAGCCTCTTACAGGATTCATCCCTAAACAAGACACCTGTGGAGAATTGATATATCTCGGGCTACCAAGATGCAAATGAAATTTCTGAAGATGTTCCAGAAAGGGCATGGACTATGATTTCTGTGGTAGAAGTTGCAGACCCCGAAGTTGAAACAGTGACATGTGGTAGTCCGTACAACTTCACTATTCTGAACAGTCCTGAAACAGGTCACCTTGGGAAAAAAATAATAAGTCCCAATTGATGAAACCAATTCTAATTAAACGTGTGGTGTTGGAACAAGGACAGGTGGGGCTACCTTAGTGAAAAGTTTCAGACATAGAGGAGCAATAATTTCGGAGATACTGTAGAAACAGTATCAGGAATTTCTGTAGAAGAAATTGGAAAACGAGGGCTTCCTATTCTAGGAGCTTCCCTCCACTATTTTAGAAAAGGAGTACATTGGAAAGCTCACCTTGAAGAGGTCTATATTTCTATCCAATCAGATCTGAAATATTCCAAGTTTTCAAAATTAGGGTTTCTCTAACAAACCCTAGATTAGCCAACTCCGGAACCAAGGCAGACACCTCAAATCGGTAAGATCTAATCTTTTGCTATTTTTATTTGAGGTTCTTATTTCAAAGTGATCTATCGCATCAGCTTGATGACAATCTTGGTGAGGTTGACAACTTCCAAGCTTGGAAGTATAGGATGTCACTAGTTCTTTAAGGAAATGAATTGGACACCTACATAAGTAGAGAGGGTCCAGTTCCAGAGGTAGATGAGGCTAAAAGCCTTACACAAGAAGAACTTGGTTAAGTCTAAGAAGATCATGTTGATTCTATCAAGGATCACCTTATACCACAAGTTTCTTCCCTAAAGACATTTGAAGAGATGTTTGATTCCTTGGCCAAGCTATTTGAAGGGAAGAACATAAATTGGAAGATGACTTTGAGAAAACAGTTGAAGAATGTGAAGATCCATAATATAGAGACCATCTGAGTCATACCTTACAAGGGTCTCTCAAATCAAAGAAGAACTTGAAGCGGTAGAAGAAGAAGTGGAGATTGCAGAAGTGGTGATAACCACCTTGAATGGCCTCTTAGGATCATGGGATTCATTCATTCAAGGAATGTGTGCCGAAAGGAAGTGATTACTTTCAGTAGACTCTAGGAAGAGTGCACACAAGAAAAAGAAGCTCGACTCATAATAAGAAAATATAAGATGGGAGAAATTGAAGATCAAGGTCTCATGATCCAAAGAAGATACCTCAAGTGATGAGGAATATGAAGAACTTAATTCTTGAAGAACCTATTATCCATCTTAGCATTTGGATACAGAATGATGAATGAAGAAGACGATGAAGCTGAAGGCTCAAGAAGGAGTCTACCCACGAAACAAATAAAGATAAGTATTCAATTGTCATTTCATGATATTGTTTTGTTATGAATTTGTTTATATTCAGTTGATGTATTATGCATGATAGAATATTTGCATTATTGACAGTATACTACTCAGTATGCATGTGATGGGTAAGTAGCTCATGGTGCTATACAAATCTCCATTGCTAATTATCTAGAATGAAACCTCTTTGCTGACATATTGGATTAGTGCACAATCTCAATGTTGTCCTGGTAGAGATGGAAGGCATCTAGAAAAGCTTCCGTGAGATATGGATGAATGTTGTAATGGCTTAAATAGTTGCATGATCATATATTTATGCATAAGAATTTTCCATTATGAATATGCCTTATGAAATGTTCTAATCATACAACTGGTGCATTTGACTTGTAGGAAAGATCACGTACAATCGCATACAAGAAAAGAAGGATGAGACTTGTTCTGAAGAACAAGTGACGACAGTTCAAGAAAGAATCCAAGATGAAGAATAATATGATGAATGTAGCGACATCATTGATGCAGAACCTTCCAGCTTTGAAGAAGTAATGAAGAAGAAAGGGGAGACCAGTTCAAGAAGAATGATGTCTAGGATGCAGTATGGATATGTGAGTGGAAGTTCGTAGTTCCATCATGCAGTAGATGGAAACATCGTTGGATACAAGGAAATATTCGTAGCACAAGGCTTCTCACGAAAAGAAGGCATAGACTACGAAGAGGCATTTGCAGCCAGTGAGAGTTGAGACACATGACAGGTAGAATCATAGGTGAAAATGAAAGAAGGCCTTGTACGAGCTCAGAAGACACCCATGAGATAACACATACATGAGGAGCTTGATGAAGATCTGAACCTTTGCTACAAGGTTGAAGATGAAAGCCTATAGAGGATGACAAGCTCAAATATGGGTGTGAGAAGAACTTTTGAAAAGGTTCAAGATAGAGGATATTGGTATCCAGTGACCCTAGATGGATACATAGAATATTAGTAGTAGAGGAAGCTACTTGTCACTCCAGTACATAATGTTTTAGTGCATAGAGTAAGAAAGATACAGGGAGTATGATGCTCTGATTCAGAGGGAGTGACTGCAGAAGATCCTGAGGTTCGACATGGTACGACAGGATGGACAGATTACTGATGACTCTAGGATTTACTGAGAGTAAATCGGATTTCAACCTTTTCTTCAAGGTTGAAGGCAAAAGACCAGTGATGCTCCTATTATATGTCGATGACTTGTTCCTGACAGAAAAGAGGAAATCATTAAAGTTGCAAGAAGGAGACTTGCTGCTGAGTTCGAGATGAAGGATTTGGGGATGATGCACTACGTTCTAGGCATGGAGGTGTGGACAAGAGAAGTATGCAGTAGAGATCTGAAAGAGGTTTAGGATGATGGACTACATGACCACAACTATGGAATCAAACCTCAAGCTATTGAGTGTTTCTTCATCAAATTCAGTTGATGCCATGATGTATCGTCAGATGATTTGTTCCTTGATGTACATGACGGATACAAGACCAAATACTTGCTTTGCTATGAACACATTGAGACATGTTCACCTGATGGTTGCAAAGGGTATAGTTGAGTATGGGCTCAAGTATGATACGAATTAGAAGATTAACTTGGAAGGTTATATGGATTCAGATTGGGCAGTGCCATTGATAGGAAGAGCGCTTTCGGGTGGTGCTTTAGTATGAGATCAGGTGTGATCTCTTGGTACAGAAGGAAGCAGTCTTGCGTGGCATTGAGTATAGCCAAGAGAGGAGCAATGAAGCTCTAGTATGTGATCTAGATCGAGATCTATCAAAAGAGGGATTTCTAGCATAGCCGGTGAGATAGGTTGTCTTAGCATAAAATCCTGGTGAAGCTCGTAGGTGGCTCAGACATAAATGGACCTATAGGTTGTCCTTGGATGTAATTGGTCCTGGAGAATCTTGCAGGTTATCCTTGGACGTAATTAACCCTGATATGATTCTATGCTAGAAATGACCAGAGTGAAGTTCGAGTACTTTAGGGAGAAGCTTGGTGTTCTCCATATCGAGGTTCCCTCCAAAGGGAAGTGATGAGTTCGTGAGCCATTCTAACATGGTGAGAGGATTGGTTCCTTCCATGGTTATATGTAAGGGCTGATCCATTTTGTCATGGTGAGAGGATTGGTTCCTTCCATGCAAGATATGAGTGCTGAGTCATTCTGATGTGACTGTAGGATTGGTTCCTACATGATCAGATATAAGTATTGAATGCCATTCTCTGGGAGAATGGAGGTACCTGGTTAGTTACCAGGAATCCTTAGCCTGGGGCTAAGGGCCATTCTGATATGATTGTGGGATTGGTTCCCACATGATCAGATGTAAGTGTAGTTCCTTTCCACAGGTGATAGTAGTTGTGTCCTATCATGCTGGTGGATGTGAATGCTGAGCCTTTCCACAGATGATAGTAGTTGTGTCCTATCATGCTGGTGGATGTGAGTGCTGAGCCTTTTCACAGATGGTAGTAGGTGTGTCCTACCATGCTGGTGATTGTAAGTGTTGTGCCTTTCCACAGATGGTAGTAGGTGTGTCCTACCATGATGGTGGATGTGAGTGCCATGCCTTTTCACAGATGATAGTAGTTGTGTCATGATAATGCTGGTGATTGTAAGTGCTGTGCCTTTCCATAGATGATAGTAGTTGTGTCCTATCATGCTGGTGGATTTGAGTGCCGAGCCTTTTCACATATGGTAGTAGGTGTGTCCTACCATGTTGGTGATTGTAAGTGCTATTCCTTTCCACAGATGGTAGTAGGTGTGTCCTACCATGCTAATGGATGTGAGTGCCATGCCTTTTCACAGATGATAGTAGTTGTGTCCTATCATGTTGGTGATTGTAAGTACTGTGCCTTTCCACATATGATAGTATTTGTGTCCTATCATGCTGGTGGATGTGAGTGCCGAGCCTTTCCAACAGATGATAGCAGTTGTGTCCTATCATGCTGGTGGATGTGAGTGCTGAGCGTTTTCATAGATGGTAGTAGGTGTGTCCAACCATGCTGGTGATTGTAAGTGCTATGCATTTCCACAGATGGTAGTAGGTGTGTCCTACCATGCTAGTGGATGTGAGTGCCATGCCTTTTCATAGATGATAGTAGTTGTGTCCTATCATACTAGTGAATGTAAGTGTTGTGCATTTCTAACATGGTGTTGGATGTGTTCCTCTCATGGTCAGATGTGAGTGCTGGGCAGGCCATTCTGACTTAGGGTCAGATATAAGCGCTGAAGAAGACCTACATGGAGGCTAGGCCTACAACCAGCATGAAAAAGGACTGAATCTGTAGAACTTCCTGTGATGAGAAGAATGAAGAGATAGCACCAGTTGATTGAGATGGAAGAAGTAGTGATTATGATGATCCATTGATGATCCAACTTTGATGATGATCTAGTGATGATACCGTTTTGATGATGATTTAGATCGAGTGATGATCCAGATCTAGTGATGATGATCCAGATCGAGTGATGATCCAGATCCAAGATGAAGATGACTTGAAGACGAAGATGACTTAAAGATGGAGATGACTTGAAGATGAAGATGACAAGATGATCCAATTGATACAGAGAAGAAGACCAGTGCAGACAAATTGTGTCGAGAGAATACCTTCCTAGTTAAGAGGGAGTGTTGATGTATTTGTAACTTCAGACTGCATTCACTTGTATATTTTATATATTGTACCCCAATGTTTATTCTGGGAAGTATCTGTAATGTAATTGAGTCATGTCATGCCCCGATGTTTCCATCGGGAGATTCAATAATGTAAACAAGTCATGTCAAGTCATTGTGGGTAACCCTCCTATTGTTCAAGGGTTAAAGTCTCCATAGTTGTGGGGCCCTAGGGTTATTAGACTATCCTAGAGAAGTCAGCCCTATGTGAGTTATTGTAATTTGAAGCAATAGTCCCCACCATCTAAGTCAAGGTTAACCTCCTTGTTGATCAGAGGGAAAAGTCCCCACAAGTTGTGGGGCACTAGGGTTATTAGACTCTCCTAGAGATGTTGGCCCTGGTAAGTAATTGTTAAATGAGGCCGACATGATGGAGTGGACATTAAGTGAACGAAAGAATATAAACAGAGAATGAGCCTCTCTATTTATTACACACACACACTCACTCATTGGGGCACATGAGTGAGAGAGAAGTAGCTCTCTCAAGTGAGAGAGAGAGAGAAGCTATGGAGATCATCTTTATGTTTTTGGGTTTTACTTCTACCATTGGTGCTCATTCTATCTCTGAGGAAGTTGCGGGGTTTTCTCCTTTATGGTTTCCTCGAGGAAAATTCTTTGTGTCTCTTGTATCTTGTGTTTATTGTTGTGCATGTTATTCTCTCAGTTAAAGATCATAAGATAATGCTAGCTTGAATGATAAAAATATAACAAGAGGATGTAAAGACAAGTAATTTTTATACGAATTTTGGTGGTGGCACCGAGGACAAATTTTGTGAGAAACCACAAATGTTTGGAAGGACAGAGGTAGATTACATCATGATCATGCCACCCATAAATTGATGACTATTCTTGAGCCAAAAATTGTTTTTTTATAAATATTTTATTAATAACCATTGTGGCGCTTTGGTCCAAATGTTTTTTCTAACTTAGTGTTTCTCCATATCACCTTCCCAATCATGCCTCTTTATAACAATCCATAAATCGACCTCTACACAGTTTTTAATCCTAGTTGCATGCCATTATTTGTAGTTGCAAGAAATTGAGTGTGGTTTATAGTTGTCATGAGTCCATGATATTCACGCAAGAAATGAAGTATTATAGAGGAGGACTCATTAAATCGCCCATTTGAATTTCACTTTGATGAAAAATGAGTGGACATTGGTAACCAGGTTCACATAGGTAGTAGGCACGCAGTTTTGGGTTCATTTCAAGCCTAGTAGTAGTCTAGTAGTTGTTCTCTATTGTTACAACTGCAATCACTAACACATTGTTACACCTTAGATCAGAGCCCCAAGTGACTTGGGAGTCAAAGTCACATCCCGATGGCCAGTTCCTTGTAGTCGTTAGTCATCATTCGTCATCTTGCACAACTAAGTGGTGAGTGTGTGACATGAGTGATTATAATTTATGATATTTCCAATATTTTGAATGACGATTTGAACTTTATAGCATAGGAATTTCAACATCTTGAGAAATTTATATGGATGGGTGTTTCAAATGTTTCACTTCTTTTGAAATGTTGATATAAATTTTATCCTTCTTAATAGGAAGGGTAAAATTTAGATTTTGAATTTTTTTTGAAGGGGAATTTTAACTTTACACTTCTAGGAAGGGATGGGAAGGGTTCAAATTTGAACATTGGTCCCAGGGTTTAGAATACAAACAAGGGTTTCTTGGACATTGGTGCATATTTGTAACATAATGGTTTGGACACAAATGGATTGGGGTAGATACTGGTCTAGGGATATATGGAATGAGTCATGTAAGTATGAATATAATACAACAAATCCATTATGAATCTTGTGCAATTTATCAAGTTGTACAAGTCTATGCAATGCATCAATCTATCAACCTGTCAATTTATCAAGCTGTAAATAATCAATGAGATTACAAAACCAAAATCATGACATGTACATGTACATCACATATTTATAAAATAGTAAAAAAATGCTATGCATACCACATACCTGACTACCCAATTGTTCTCATTCAACTTAACCATCAAGATCACCTCTAATACCAACGGTATCCCTTAGCCTCTCATGCTCGGAGTAAGGAAAGAAGTATCGTGATTTTGATGAGTTCTTGCTTGTCATTGTTTGCAGTTGGAGGTTTGTGCCAATAACTAATTTCGTATAATGGTATACAATTTTACTTGGCCTATAATCTTCAAATACATTACCTTTTTTATTTTGTGCGTGGGAAACATGTGTCAAATATTCTCCTTTGATAACCATAGACCAAATTGGAAAATCATTGCCCTCAGAGTCGCTCAATGAGAAAATGAGGGTCTGCTTCCCATCCAAGAAATGTGCCATCCAGTAGTCAGTGCACCATTCATTACCTATCAGTGAAACCACTGCGTATATTTTCCGTTCATAAAATAAAGTGTCAACCTAGGAGTAAACTAAATAAAAAAAACTAGTTGTCAAACATTTCAAAGTTATTAACATATTAGTCAAATCTGGTTGTACGAGATATGATATGTGGTCATAGTTAGATGAAATACTTGATTGATCCTCCTCCATCTGGGATAATTGTTCATTTATTTATCGACCAATGGGGAGTGATACACGATCCTATATGTTAACCCAATCTGTGGATTCACAATTGTCCCATTCACCACTATTACATGGATAACAAAAACAAGAGAGTTTCCTTGTTTACATTTCAACTATAGCATTGTCTGATGTTCTAATTGAATGGAATGCACGAGTTCCTTGGATGGTCTTGCACTCATATAGGTGTGATTGATATACATCGACGAGCTCCCAAAAATATCTATGTACATGTTCTTTTTGAGATGATTGCTCTTCTTTCCTTCTAGCTCCCTTACCCATTACTGAAGAACACCATTCAACAATGGTTTTTTCATTTTAGATGAGCGAGACAATTGTGAATTTCATTTTTTTCCTACATAATGCAATCTTGATGCATGCACCTGCTTCATTACGTTCCCATTTTTCATGTATGATCTCAAAATAGTTCAAAATATGTGGAACCTTGTGCCTCTTGTGGAGAATACACAACCATTGGAAGACACGAGAATATTTGAATTTCTCTACACAACCATTAGACCAAATCCAATGTTGTTCCATTTGTATATTTTTATCCTTCAGGTGATTGTATAACAATCAAAATTTTTGTTATACAAAATCCAAGTCATGAAACCTGTCATCACTTATGTAAAAGTGATACTCCTTCAATATAACCTTTTTTCTTTGGTACTATCTTCCCCATGTCTATAGGTGATAGAACCATTATGTTGACATGGTTTGAGTGATAATATTGAATATGAATATCATTTTGTGGTTGAAGAGTGTAGTTTTCTGCAAAATCAACCACTGATAAGATAGTTCCAATAGGAAATGTATCCCTTCACATTCTAAACTACTCATATTTCCAATGAACCACATGTACATGCTTTACATATTGTTGTGTCTTTTCAAATAATTCCTCCATGAAGTTATAAACATGCACCTGGTAGATCAACAATAAATATGTATAGATCAATAGATTGTTACATATATGAAATAGCAATATGAAGAAAAATATACTCTTCGGGAACTTGTTACTATCCTGAGAGGTGACCAATTGTATTATTTTTCTTTCATTCCCTCCACCACTATCATAGGTGACATATTTGAATGACTGCAAGTTCACCTCATGTTTCCAAAGTTCATGCTCATCGATCACATGTATGCATTTGTCCAAAAAAGTCATTCCACCACACCATGAGCGTGTCCCATCTATGCAATACCTTTGATAAAATGTGCAACCTTTTGTGCTTCGACAAAAAATGCTATGAATAAAGTCTCTAGATGATGTCGGTGGAAATGTAGATGAGAATTCCTGAACAAGAGTGTTATGCAATACATGCAGTATATGTATTTAAGTGTCATAATAATAATAGTACTCAATGTGATATTGGAAAGAAAATGTGTTACGATCTGTGTTTATTTTAACATACCATGGTTTGCATTTTTCGAAGGATCTTTGGCCCAAGTTAAGTTCATTATGTTCATGCCTAAATATCTAATATAATTTTGTTTGTTTCATGTCAATAAATTTTTTAATGTGGGTCTCATGATCCCTTGAACCCCTTCTCAATTTTAGGAAACATTTTTGGTTGGAAGAAGGTCTACTATTGTCACGCAAAAAATCCCGCACTAGTCCTG
Organism: Pseudotsuga menziesii; assembly: GCA_001517045.1. NCBI lineage: Eukaryota > Viridiplantae > Streptophyta > Pinopsida > Pinales > Pinaceae > Pseudotsuga > Pseudotsuga menziesii. Next base: position 214,226 of record LPNX010122570.1, read on the forward strand.
TTAGCACTCAGAATGTACCCAGGTTGTGAAAAGGTACACCCCGAGGTAACAGCAAAACCACTTTAGGAAAGATATTGGTATTCTCTTCCAGAGAGGGATCTCTCAATATGAACTTTATAACTTTGCAAGACTAAATGGAAACAATATTTAAAGGTTTATTTATTTGGTTGAAACAATCACATATCCATTGGGCAACGGAGTCATATACATATAAAAAGGTCCCCAAAATGCATACACAGGATTTTTCAAAGGCAAGATAATCACATAATTGCAGTCATTTCATTTGTCAAGGTGAAATAGAAGAGGCGAGGGAACAGCCCATCAATACAGAGCGTCTAAGACGAATTCCATATCAACTTTAGTAGAAAGAATCACATAATATCTGAAACGATGAATAGAGAATAAGTATATGAATTCTAATCATCAAACACTATGTTCCAGATACGAAAGAAAAACAGAACGGAGTGTTACACAGGAAAAATTACAATCATACAAAGAAAGAAAGCACAGACTGCAACGTCAATGATACATGAATCTCTGAAAAAGAACTCTCATGCATTCATTTTGGTATTCAAAAAAATAAGACAGATATGTTCTCCACAAATCACTTCATTCGATGGGTTCCAACCCCCATCTCATAAAAAGATACAAATATATAGATCAAACAATAAGTCCGCCTCCAGCAGATCAATAACAGAATGATCGGCGTAAATTAGAGTTTGTAACTGAATTCCTACACCACTAGGAAGTTGTTACACTCCATTTCTAACAGATCACAAAGTACTAATCAACCGGATAACAAAATTTTGGCGAACAGCTCCACGTCCTTTTCCCAATAGCTCCATGTACCGACAGCTCCACGTCTTTGCCTCATCAGCTCCATGTACCGACAGCTCCACGTCTTTGCCTCATCAGCTTCAAGTCCTTGCCCCATCAACTCCGAGTCTTTGCCCCATCAGCTTTTCAGCACTTGACACCTGTTCCTAGGGGGGAAGAATAAACTTTGTTTTCCCAAACCGCTCTACAGCTCTCCATTGCTCCGAACTTGGGGTGTCACTCTCCATCATCTCCCGAATAGCTACCTTGAGCTCCATATATGCTTCGTAAGATTTCTTGGGCAATCTGGCTCTGATAACGACGAACTTTTGCAGGACTTCGAAATCTTCTGCTAACATGTCTACTATGGTTTGCCTTATCAGGTTCTTCTCCAAGCTGTTAAATTTCGCATGGTCCATGCGAGCCTGGACAAGCAGGTGGTGATAATGTTCAGGCGGGAGTATCTTTCCTGCTTCGTCCCAGAAGCACGGTAATCCCTCTTCGAACAGCTCTTTGAACTCCTATCTGAACTTATTTACCTGCGCACACAATTCTTCTGACTTATCCAGGACAATCTTCATTAAATGGTGTTTGTTGATAATCTTCTTCGCCAATAGCACTATTGAGATTTTGTCCTTTATGCCCATGTTGTGCAGCTTTTGGTGTGTTAGGGAATTCAGAAAATTTAATGAATTTTGAGCTGTAGTGAGGGGCCTTCTTGCCATGTGTTCATTTACCAGTTGCAGTCTTTGTTGGGCCAACTCTGTCATTGTACACAAATCATCAATAAAACTCAAGTAGTGCTGGAATTTGGTGATCTCTATGGTCAGGCTATCCCAGATAATATGTTTCGCCCCCTGAAGAGGGCCTTTCCCGATGCATTTTTCTTTCAATTCATCAATCTTTTTCTGTAATTGGTGCTTCTCCTGCAAGATCTACTTTTTGTTTTCATTTTCCTTAGTTAATTCGGACTTCATCTTTTCATTCTCAGTTTTCAACTCCTTAATTGCTTCCTCCTTCAAACTCACTTGAGACATGGACACCAATAGGTCATCTGCAGAAAAATCAGCTAATGGCTTCTGGATGTTTACAATAGATAGGTCATCACCGGTAGGGGTTTGGCTCATTAGTTCCTCCATTATCTCCTTTTCTTCAGTCTGATATTTCTTCAACACGGAGATTTGGGATAGCAGCTCCTCCCTTTCGGTTTCCCACCTATTCTTTTCCTCTTGGAGCTCTCCAGCTTTTCCCTTGTATTCCATCATCTCCTGATGGACTTTATCTTTCTCCTCCTGGAGGGCTAGCAATTCAGCTGATTGGACATGTTCTGAGCCTGGCATCTTCAACCTCTTCTTTAAAACCTGGAGCGCGTTATCTTTCTCTTCTAGCAGCTTTTTGACAGCCTGGGTATTGTCTGAGCTAGCAAGGTCTGCTTGCAGTTTTCTTACCTGAATAACATTTTCCTTATTTTCCACTTTCTCATGCTTTAATTGGACTTCCAATTTGTCTACCAACACCTGTAATTTGTTTATCCTCACCATGGCCTGCAATAAATCTGAGTAGAGGATGTCGCTTGTTTGTTTATGCAGCTGAATTTTGTCAGGCGTGCTGATTTTGTCCAGCCTGACTTCTATTTCAGACATCCTTTTATCATTCACTATGGCCATCTTAAAAGTGTTTTTCTCAGCATCCCTAGCCGAAACTAGAGATGTTTTGGAACTGCACAAGTTTCTTACCCTCGGTAGCAGACTTCTCGTTTCCTCCAGGGACTGTTTTCTCTTTTCCATGTAGCTGCTCTTGAGCTCTTCTTTAGACTTAAACAAGGGACTGGAGTCTGGGATATCTACATCACCTTCTGAACTTTTAAAAGAAACTTGGTTTATCTGTACTGTCTTCCTGGGGACTAGGGAAACCTTTTTGAACACACCCAGAACCTCATCATCTACGATCTCGCTACCCTCGAGTAGCTTTGCCTTTTTACGGGAAGCCTCGTCATCTATTTCCATACTGTCAGCATCGGACAAAATCCTATTGACTGCACCACTGACACCTCCAGAGATTTGGATCGTTGTACCAGGTGTAGGATGTGTCTCCTCATCAGACTTGGTCTCATCAGTAAACTGCAGTAAATTAGCCATCTCAGCTAACCCCTCAAGAGCTTGATGCTCAAAGGGTTTATTCCTGTTAGATTGTTTTCTTAATGAAATTACTTGGTGGGGGTCGTAATTCACACTTGATTCTTTAATGAACTCCATATTTTCCAACAACTTTTCTATAAAAACCAAGGTACCCTTGCTTTTAAAAATGAAGGCGCCAACCTTAACCGGAAACTTGATGTTCGAAGATTTCTTGAAGGCACAAAAATGTTCCTCTTCGGACAACAATCTCTGTCGCATGAACTCCAATGCGAATATTGTAGGGGTCAAGAAGGAAGGTAGCCTATAAGGCTGACCTGTGAAGCCATATATTCTTAACACGGTATGATCTCTGTACAAAAACCAATCTCCAACCCGCTCTTCTGGCGAAGACTGCATCAAGCTTCTCATCTCATCTAGGACCCATGGTAATTCTTCATCGAACAGCATTTTGTATATCTCAGACATGATCGAATTGGAAAATTCGATCATGCTGATTTGATTAGGTAAATCAGAGGAACATAGGGTACTCAGGAACTTCAACTCCGAGACATTAGAAAACAGTAGCATATTGAGCAAATAAGTCTGGAACCTGAAAAACCGGACCTTGGGGAACTCGCTTAGCTGAAGGTGAATTGACTCAGCCAGGTATTTGTCTAAACTAAAAACCGGGGTTGACTAGGACTCAGAAACGGAGGAATTCATTCTCAACAAAAATCCGAGAACGACCTCGCCCACATGACAATCCTCATCTAGACCTAGTACTTGACATACCAAAGAAATGACCAATTGGACTTCACTCTTGAACATATGCACAGGGTAGGGTATGGATACACCATCTACAGACTGAACATCTTTTAACAAGCTCGACAAGAACTTACAGCGGGTTTCGGCTTCGGACTTCTTATACAACTCGACCAGGATTGACTCATTTATAACTTCACGGCTGTCTGGGTAATTTTCCGGCAAACTAAGGACTTCTCGAATGACCACAGCGTCGACTCTACATAATACTTTGGATGCAGACCGACTGACAATAACTCTTTGAGACGGAGAATAATTTGAGGCACACCATTCTGTAAATTCTGGAAAGTGGAGGGTTTTCTCAATGGCGAAATAGTACAGGAAAGACCTGCACACATTCAGCACATCGTTCCCCTGTGAGTGGTGATACCACAACCTTTCTTTACTATCAGACACGCTCCCCATGGAGAGGAAGGGGTCACATACATTCCTATCTCTATCAACTAGGAACTCTTCCCTATCATCTACAACTTGACCCGACACCTGAACCTCTTTTCTCTGGTCCATTACTGAATTTCACACTGGTAACGTGTAGGAGGAATTACAGAATTACTGGGCTTCAGTGTTACCTGTTTACTGTGGTGGCGCGTGCTCGAAGCATGTCTGCACTTGCTGAATAGGAGCCGAAAACTGACAGATGGAAGATTCCAGACAGGCCGGTCCTTTTCACTGGTCCCGAGCGAATAAAATAACAATGATCGAGGTCAACCCTTCGCTTTTATAAGACTTTTTGTTCCCGGAGCCTATCATCATTCGCCACGTGGAAGATCATTTACTCTCCACCACTACCACTTACTATCCACCACGTATCTTTCTTCTCCAGATCCATTACCCACCGTTGATATGATCCTTCGCAAACTCCTGGCCCTCGGATCGCGCGCCACGTGTCCTTTTCTGTCGAGCGCCTTGGCGATAAACACCGTGCAAGTCTTCGTCCCGGAATCGCTCATGACTATAGATGTAACGTGCCTTCATCCTCCACCATTGGATCAAATGCCACGTCCCACATTCCACTGAGCCTTCCGACTTTAACCATCATGCAACTCTGAGTCCCAGACTCACCCTCATCCATCGATATGATACCTCTTTACAGGTGGGCCGTTGGATCATGTGGCGCCCATCGAATTCCGCTGGGCTCCTTCGCTTTAACCGTCGAGCAAGTTTGATCAGTGAAATTGCTCCAAACCGTCGATGCAATATGTCTTTAATCGCACACCGTTGGATCATCATCCACGTACCCAATTCCGCCGGGCAATTCAGGGCTATCCGCCGTGCAAGTTCGAACTCCAGAATCCGTAATAGCCGTCGATCCACTCCGTTGCTGATCCTCGCCCGTCCGATTATCCTACACATACCCATTCTGCTGGACGCCTCGTGGATTATCCCTCGTGTGGTTTCACTCCGCGGACTCCATAATGGCCGTCGATCTATTCTGCCTCTGATCTTCGGCCGTCGGATCAACCACTACATACCCATTCCGCCAGATGCCTTGAGCTTATCTGCCGCGCGGCTTCTGGTTTACGGAATCAATCACATCCATTGATTTGATGCGATTCTGTTCCCCACCGTCGGATCGATTGGATTATTCATGATTCCGCCAGCCTCCCTTCCCTTAACTAACACGTTCTTTCACAGGGCGGATCTATCGTGAACCGTGGATCTTCTTGGGACCACTTCACAACCTTTGATTTGTGCAGCGGGTTAAAGGCTCGAACTTCTCTTATCCCCCTCGCATGTTTTGAAGGGCGGAGGGAGCATTAGCCACTGATTTTCTTCTTTCCATCCTCGCGGCCTAAGATCTTTGGCAACCTGATCGACATTTAGACGTTCATCATACTCATATACTATATCCTTTGACCAAAGTGCTTGAAAAACATTATTTTTTCTCCACCATGGTTTTATTCTCCTTGGTCAAATAGAGGTGTTAACAGCTAGCTCCATCTGGGGATGATATCCTCCCTGCGAGGTATCAAAGAACTCGTAGACCAGGTGCCTGCTTTCTGACTTTGCATAATAACTCCCAAAAAACCTATTTTTTGTGTTTTTTGTACATATATCGTTTTTATGTATTTCTGAAGAAAAGAGTGGTATGCCCTCTGGATTTTTGGGGCTTTCACTGCAAGCTCCAACTATCTTCGGTTTACCATTCTTATTGGCTTGTAAAAGGAAAATATGTACAGTCTATAATACAGGTTTTACCTTCCTCCCTCAGGATAGGTAATGCTTCAGATACCTCCCATTGACAGGGTTGCTCTCAAGAGGAACCCCATTTGTATACTCCAGCACAAATGCGTTCTGGCCTCTGTACCCAGCAACAACATAAGGTCCAACCCACATAGGGTCAAATTTCCCATGTTTTTCTTCATTAGGGGCATCCCACTTCAGAACCAAGTCATCGATATGAAACTATTCTTCTTTGACTCTTCTGTCAAAAGTACTTTTCATTTTCTCTTGATGTGACTGTACTTTATTATAGGCCTTGTACCTTCGTTCATCTAGCTCAATGATCTGATTTATCCTCCGCTGTATGTGGTTCGGTTCTTCTTGCTAATCTTGGAAATATCTCATCACTGGGACCCCTAATGATGCCGAAAAGATTACTTCAGTTCCATATACCAGTTGGAAAGGGGACATGCCAATTGCCCTTTTAGTGCTAATCCTGTCAGCCCATAGAGCATATTTGAGTTTGGTTTGCTAGGATCTCTTGTTCTCCTCCAATAGCTTTTTGATAATCCTTACTAGACTTTTGTTTGAGGATTCGGCCAACCCATTCCCTTGAGGATAATAGGCTGTCGAATGATTGAGACTTATATGATACTTATGACAAAAAATTATCATTTTCCTGGACTTGAAAGCAGTGGCATTGTCTGTTACTATTCTTTTTGGACATCCAAATCGAGCCAGTATATTCTCTTCAAGAAACTCCATGATCACATTTTCAGTGGCCCTCCTGGTAGGAATTGCTTCTATCCATTTGGTAAAATAATCTGTAGCTGTCAAAATCCACCTATGCTGACCTGATGAATTGGGGTTTATTTCTCCAATAGAATCTAAACCCCATTGCTGGAAAGGTGCTTCTACTGTTATCGGATTCAGAGGGAGAGGTAATACTTTTCTCTTACCGTTGAAAATTTGGCATTGATGACATTTGCTGGTTTCTTTATATACATCTAAGAACAATGTAGGCCAATAATAACCAGCTCTTAGGATTTTGTTGGCTGTCACTTTCCAGGAATGATGTCCCCCACAGTCTCCCCTGTGAAATTCTCTTGTAATTTGCTGGGCCTCATACTCCAAGAGACAGTTTAGCAGAACCCCTCCAGGGTCTTTCCAATAGAGGTATTTATTTATGATACAAAATTTGGCAGATTTCAACTTCACAGATCTAGCTCTTGATTTACTTAATCCATCTAGTGCTTGCAGATTGCGGAGGACAAATACAATATCAGAATACCATGGAGAAGTTACAAAATCAACCATCACTTCTATATCCGCATCCAACTGATCAGGTTGATGAGATAAGAGATTTATTTGCAGAGATTCACAATTTGAGTTTGTCATCATCTTTGCCAATCCTTGTCCTTTGATCAACTTTGTGGGCTTTATCTCTAGGTCATATTCCAATAAGGTAGCTATCCATTTCGCTCTCCTGCCTTCTGGATCTGGTTGAGTCAAAATGGCTTTCACAGCAGCGGTTGGGACATGTGCGATTACATGCGAATGCATAACATACACTCTGAAATCTTTTAATGCTTTAACTAAAGCATAGGCCTGCTTTTCCATGATGTCATATTTCAATTCTCCATCTCGAAGTATCTTACTGAAGAAAGCTATAGGTTGTTCCTGGTTTTCATCATTCTTCTGCAATAGTACCGCTGCTATAGTATGCTCCGAAGCATAGGAGAATATTGAAAATTCTTTGGCAAAATTTGGACTTACCAAAACAGGGGCTTCTGAAATTGCTTTCTTGATTCCCCAAAATGACTCCTTGGCTTCTGCACTCCACTTTATTTCATGACGCTTTTTCAACATATTAGTAATATTCATCAAAATCTCAGCAAAGCTTGGTATAAATCTCCTTAAGAAATTTACTTGTCCCAAAAAAGACTGTACCTCCTTTTTACTTCTGGGCTCTCCCACTTTCACGATTGCACTTACTCTCTCAGGATCAATCTTTATGCCATCTTTGGATATTATATGTCCTAGCAGCTTTCCTTCCTCTAATGCAAAATTATATTTTTTCGGATTCAGAGATATACCATATTAACTACATTTCATGAAAACCTTCTCAAGATGATGCAGGTTTTCTCTGTCAGAATTAGAGTAGACTGTGTTATCATCCATGTAGATCACCACAAAAACTCCAATTTCCCCCGCAAAAGTGATGTCCATAGCTCGCTGGAAAGTGGCTCCCGCATTCATCAAACCAAAAGGCATCTTTGCATACATGAAAGTGCCCCACGGTGTAGTAAAGGCAGTCTTCTCCTGATCTTCTGGTAACACTTTGATCTGGTTATACCCGGAGAAGCCATCCAGCATTGAAATCCTTTCAGCTCCTACCACTTGCTACAGCATGTGATCCATCTTGGGTAGGGGATAGTTATCTTTCATGGAGACTTTATTCAAATTGCGAAAATCTATGCACAGCCCTATCTCTCCACTCTTCTTTCTGACAGGGACCAAACTGGCAACCCACTTAGAAAATCGAAGCGTTACAATAATCTTGGCCTCAAATAACTTCTTTATTTCCTTCTCAATGATAGGGAGCAATTTAGGGTTGATCCTCCTGAGCTTCTGTTTAAAAGGCCTCTCTCCAGGCTTTATAGGAATAATGTGCTGTATGATAGATGTATCATATTCTTTGAGGTCTTCATAACTCCAGGCAAACACATCTGTGTACCTTTTCATCAACTCCACATACTCCCTTTTCTCTCTTTCAGGTAGCTTCTTGGATAGTTTTATGATTTTAGGATTTTCCTCAGTGCCAATATTTTTATCTTCAACTGCATCACCAACCGGTTTCACTTTGGGGTTCTTGGCAACATCATTCTGATCAAAGAGTCTTTCTAAAGGGATCAGGCCTCTTGGTATGAAATTGTTTTTGAGCTGGATGATATCTTTACCTCCCAAGGTTTTCCTCAACTTCTTAGCCTCTTCTTCTGATTCAGCTTCTTCGTCATCTTCAGGGGTCCTATCATTACCATTTTCATTTTCAACTTGAGTATTCACAAAATCTCCTGACAACTCTAGAAATCTTCGGATCTGCATATCATCTTCGAACACCTGCCAGTATTTGTAATTGTCGGGGATAGAAGGTCTGTTCAAAATCTCCACCTGGTATTCCTTTTGACTAGCCATTGGGGTCTCAAATTTCCCAGCAGATACTGCTAAGGAATCAGCCACCATATTATCAACCCCGGGAACCACCTGAATTGTATGCTCTGTAAAGAAGTTGCCAAGCATATCCCATACTTCATTTATGTAAGCCCTCATCCGAGGATGCTTGGTTTGATAACTCTCATTTACCTGGTTTATCACCAACTCGGAGTCTAGCAGGATCTTGACCCTCTGGGCCCCCATATCTTTCAAAGCATGTAACCCCAATAACAGGGCCTCATACTCTGCTACATTATTAGTGCATTCAAATAACAATTTGTATGACAAATCTTTGAAATCATGAATGGGAGAAATGATGTAGACACCAGCCCCTGCACCAACCTTCGCAACAGATCCATCGAAGTACATGATCCATTGGCCTTCTTTTTTCTGTTTTGCTTCGAGAGCTTGCTGTTCCAAAACTTCTTTTTCTTCATTCTCCTCGGACTTCTCCTGTTATTCATATTTCTTTTGCAATGCAGCCTCCAAATCATGTGGGGCAGCCTCATTGAAGAAAATGGAAGATCCCAAATCAGTGTCAACAGCATATATATGATGAACTTCGGGCTTATCTTGACTGCTAACCACATAAGGAGTTCTCTTTTCTCTATACAACCTTCTGCTCCCATCTCGGACTGGGATAGTAGCATATGACATGTCCATCTGCAAGCTACCTTTCAGCTTGGAAGTCCAATATCTTGACAGCAATACCCCAAATTTGGGTGGGATGTTTGCCACTACTACATCCATGACTATGGTCTTAGAAGGCAGTTTGTTCAGGGTTACCACCACGTCCTTAATTAGTCCCAGGCATTTCACCTTCTTAGAATCGAAAGAGTACAGATCTTTATAGGGCCTTGTTACCTCCAATCCTAAACTTTCTACCACTCCTTTGGGCATTAGATTATGTGACGCCCCAGAATCCAACATGGCATTGTGGACCACTTTGTCAAGCACCTTTAGACTCAAGTAGAAAGGAGGCACCTCTTCACCCTCTAAATTTTCAGCTTTTGATCCAAATGAGATAGCAGGATTATCATCATTCAAATTTAAAATGTCAGACTGCCCTTCACCTTGGTCTTTGACCATTTTTGAAATAGTATCTCGGTATTCAGTGTTTCTCAATAACTCATTAAATGGAACAGAGATCTTCAGTTTAGACAACTCATTTTGCAGGTTAAAACCAGCACTAGTCTTTTCCACCTCAATCGGAGTCGCCTTCTTTATTACTTTATCCCTTTGTGCATCATTGTCAACCTCTCTACTCACAAAGGGCTCTTTCGGTACTTCCTTCCCCTTTTCTCCATTCAAAGAACTAGAGGAAGGTTGATTTGGGTTTGCCTTCCCTTTATTTATAGGGACATCTCTATTTCTCAGTCTCATTTTCCTTTGGACATCATCCATCGCATGCAAATAACCTCTTTGATATAGTTGATTTTCAAACTCTTCATTTACATCCTGCTGCGCAAACATATTATGCTCCTCTTCAGTAAGATATATTTCAGAATCCTGCTCTCCAAACAGATGAATCTCATTCTCAGGGGGATCTTCCTCATCACCAACATAATTTTCAGGAAAAGGTGGGCGGATGGGTAGTTCTTCTTGGTTTCTTGGATTCCTCTGGTCTCTCTGTCTATTTTGAGGGGGAACAGGGGGATTTGGTATTTTGAAGTTTGGATTCCTGATCTAGGGATCTCCTTGCTCTCTATTGAAAGGCCTAGCGTCCATGGTTAACTTATCCATCAACTTCTCCATAGTCTTCAGCATTATCTCAAACTTAGCATCTGCAGCAGAAGATGAAGTAGAAGGTACATTTTCTTCTTTCCTCCTCCTATCCATATCTCTATGCTTGATCTTTCCACTAGCCATCATGTTAGCTTCCACTTCTAGGGCATCCGTAAACATGGCAGTAAGAGTTGCCGATTTTCTCTCCCGCAAAGAGAATGCAAAATAATTATCAAAAGCTCCAGCATAATGCAGTTTAGCAGTTGCGGGAGAAGGCTTTATATCTTCCGGGATAGAATTATAAGACCTCATGAACCTACTCGAGAACTCATGGACAGACTCAAAACCCCCTTTCTTAAGACCGTTATACTGAGACAGAAGCTGCAGGGGATTCAGTTTATCATCCCATCTCTCCAAAAATGCGTTCTGAAAAGCCTGAAAATTCACAATAGACCCAGGTGGAAGGTCCTTAAACCACTTTTTTGCCTCCCCAGACAAACTTTGGGCAAATAACCGCATTTTGACATTAGGATAGTCTACTTCCTCCAAGTCAATGAAGTCTTCAAACTTGGCAACATGTTGTTTTGCGGTTATATCCCCTTCCCCATCAAACAAAGATATTCTCTGAGAATAATTTTGGGGGAGGTCGTGCAACGCAGCAGGGAGACGCAAAGGGGAAAATCTAGCAGCCATTGGTCTGGGTGGGTTCACAGGGACTGCAGTACTTTGAGAATGCTCGGAGGTGGTAGTTTCAGCTTTAGAGGTTTGTCGTAAGTCTTTCCAGAGGGAATCTAACAAATAGGACTCTAGTTCACCAGGATTGGGCTTAATATTTTTGAGGTCGGATTCAGACCTGGCTCTCAACCTACAAGGATTGGACTCAGCATTTTTTAGGTGGGGTTCAGATTTAGTTCTCAATGGTGTCTGCGCAGTATTGATTTCCCATGCGGGACTAATATGAGACTGTGGTGGTGATGATGGGCCGAACAAAGGAAAATCTACCTTCTCTTTATTCCTTCTTTTAAACAATTTTTCTGGATTCTAAAAACTTTTCAAAATTTCGGTATCAGAGTTACCTCGTGTGTGTCTTCTGGAAGCCAGAATGCTGTTCTTGAACTCTGAAGCAATTTCACAGTGAAGTCGCCAGGGCAAATACACAACCTTCTTTTCTTTTCGAAATTCCTGTTTGCCCACAGAAATCTCTCTCGATCTTTGTCGTTCTCCCGGGGCAGATATGCACTTTCGTCCCCGGCAACGGCGCCAGTTTGTTAGCACTCAGAATGTACCCAGGTTGTGAAAAGGTACACCCCGAGGTAACAGCAAAACCACTTTAGGAAATATATTGGTATTCTCTTCCAGAGAGGGATCTCTCAATATGAACTTTATAACTTTGCAAGACTAAATGGCAACAATATTTAAAGGTTTATTTATTTGGTTGAAACAATCACATATCCATTGGGCAACGGAGTCATATACATATAAAAAGGTCCCCAAAATGCATACACAGGATTTTTCAAAGGCAAGATAATCACATAATTGCAGTCATTTCATTTGTCAAGGTGAAATAGAAGAGGCGAGGGAACAACCCATCAATACAGAGCGTCTAAGACGAATTCCATATCAACTTTAGTAGAAAGAATCACATAATATCTGAAACGATGAATAGAGCATAAGTATATGAATTCTAATCATCAAACACTATGTTCCAGATACGAAAGAAAAACAGAACGGAGTGTTACACAGGAAAAATTACAATCACACAAAGAAATAAAGCACGGACTGCAACGTCAATGATACATGAATCTTTGAAAAAGAACTCTCATGCATTCATTTTGGTATTCAAAAAAATAAGACAGATATGTTCTCCACAAATCACTTCATTCGATGGGTTCCAACCCCCATCTCATAAAAATATACAAATATATAGATCAAACAATAAGTCTGCCCCCAGCAGATCAATAACAGAATGATCGGCGTAAATTAGAGTTTGTAACTGAATTCCTACACCACTAGGAAGTTGTTACACTCCATTTCTAACAGATCACAAAGTACTAATCAACCGGATAACAAAATTTCGGCCAATAGCTCCACGTCCTTTTCCCAATAGCTCCATGTACCGACAGCTCCACGCCTTTGCCTCATCAGCTCCATGTACCGACAGCTCCACATCTTTGCCTCATCAGCTTCAAGTCCTTGCCCCATCAGCTTTGAGTCTTTGCCCCATCAGCTTTTCAGCACTTGACACATGTTCCTAGGGGAGAAGAATAAACTTTGTTTTCCCAAACCGCTCTATAGCTCTCCATTGCTCCGAACTTGGGGTGTCACTCTCCATCATCTCCCGAATAGCTACCTTGAGCTCCATATATGCTTCGTAAGATTTCTTGGGCAATCTGGCTCTGATAACGACGAACTTTTGCAGGACTTCGAAATCTTCTGCTAACATGTCTACTATGGTCTGCCCTATCAGGTTCTTCTCCAAGCTGTTAAATTTCGTGTGGTCCATGCGAGCCCGGACAAGCAGGTGGTGATAATGTTCAGGCGGGAGTATCTTGCCTGCTTCGTCCCAGAAGCACGGTAATCCCTCTTTGAACAGCTCTTTGAACTCCTGTCTGAACTTATTTACCTGCGCACGTAATTCTTCTGACTTATCCAGGACAATCTTCATTAAATGGTGTTTGTTGATAATCTTCTTCGCCGATAGCATTATTGAGATTCTGTCCTTTATGCCCATGTCGTGCAGATTTGGTGTGTTAGGGAATTCAGAAAATTTAATGAATTTTGAGCTGTAGTGAGGGGCCTTCTTGCCATGTGTTCATTTACCAGTTGCAGTCTTTGTTGGTCCAACTCTGTCATTGTACACAAATCATCAATAAAACTCAAGTAGTGCCAGAATTTGGTGATCTCTATGGCCAGCCTATCCCAGATAATATGTTTCGCCCCCTGAAGAGGGCCTTTCCTGATGCATTTTTCTTTCAATTCATCAATCTTTTTCTGTAATTGGTGCTTCTCCTGTAAGATCTACTTTTTGTTTTCATTTGCCTTAGTTAATTCGGCCTTCATCTTTTCATTCTCAGTTTTCAACTCCTTAATTGCTTCCTCCTTCAAACTCACTTGAGACATGGACACCAACAGGTCATCTGCAGAAAAATCAGCTAATGGCTTCTGGATGTTTACAATAGATAGGTCATCACTGGTAGGGGTTTGGCTCATTAGCTCCTCCATTATCTCCTTTTCTTCAGTCTGATCTTTCTTCAACATGAAGATTTGGGATAGCAGCTCCTCCCTTTCAGTTTCCCACCTATTCTTTTCCTCTTGGAGCTCTCCAGCTTTTCCCTTGTATTCCATCATCTCCTGATGGACTTTATCTTTCTCCTCCTGGAGGGCTAGAAATTCAGCTGATTGGACATGTTCTGAGCCTGGAATCTTCAACCTCTTCTTCAAAACCTGGAGCGCGTTATCTTTCTCTTCTAGCAGCTTTTTGACAGCCTGGGTATTGTCTGAGCTAGCAAGGTCTGCTTGCAGTTTTCTTACTTGAATAACATTTGCCTTATTTTCCACTTTCTCATGCTTTAACTGGACTTCCAATTTGTCTACCAACACCTGTAATTTGTTTATCCTCACCATGGCCTGCAATAAATCTGAGTAGAGGATGTCGCTTGTTTGTTTATGCAGCTGAATTTTGTCAGGCGTGCTGATTTTGTCTAGCCTGACTTCTATTTCAGACATCCTTTTATCATTCACTATGGCCATCTTAAAAGTGTTTTTCTCAGCATCCCTAGCCGAAACTAGAGATGTTTTGGAACTGCACAAGTTTCTTACCCTCGGTAGCAGACTTCTCGTTTCCTCCAGGGACTTTTTTCTCTTTTCCATGTAGCTGCTCTTGAGCTCTTCTTTAGACTTAAACAAGGGACTGGAGTCTGGGATATCTACATCACCTTCTGAAATTTTAAAAGAAACTTGGTTTATTTGTACTATCTTCCTGGGGACTAGGGAAACCTTCTTGAACACACCCAGAACCTCATCATCTACGATCTCGCTACCCTCGAGTAGCTTTTCCTTTTTACGGGAAGCCTCGTCATCTATTTCCATACTGTCAGCATCAGACAAACTCCTCTTGACTGCACCACTGACACCTCCGGAGATTTGGATCGCTGTACCAGGTGCAGGATGTGTCTCCTCATCGGACTTGGTCTCATCAGTAAACTGCAGTAAATTAGCCATCTCAGCTAACCCCTCAACAGCTTGATGCTCAAAGGGTTTATTCCTGTTAGCTTGTTTTCTCAATGAAATTACTTGGTGGGGGTCGTAATTCACACTTGATTCTTTAATGAACTCCATATTTTCCAACAACTTTTCTATAAAAACCAAGGCACCCTTGCTTTTAAAAATGAAGGTGCCAACCTTAACCGGAAACTTGATGTTCGAAGATTTCTTCAAGGCACAAAAATGTTCCTCTTCGGACAACAATCTCTGTCGCATGAACTCCAATGCGAATATTCTAGGGGTCAAGAAGGAAGGTAGCCTATAAGGCTGACCTGTGAAGCCATATATTCTCAACACGGTATGATCTCTGTACAAAAACCAATCTCCAACCCGCTCTTCTGGCGAAGACTGCATCAAGCTTCGCATCTCATCTAGGACCCGGGGTAATTCTTCATCGAACAACATTTTGTATATCTCAGACATGATCGAATTGGAAAATTCTATCATGCTGATTTGATTAGGTAAATCAGAGGAACATAGGGTACTCAGGAACTTCAACTCTGAGACATTAGAAAACAGTAGCATATTGAGCAAATAAGTCTGGAACCTGAAAAACCAGACCTTGGGGAACTCGCTTAGCTGAAGGTGAATTGACTCAGCCAGGTATTCGTCTAAACTAAAAACTGGGGTTGACTGGGACTCAGAAATGGAGGAATTCATTCTCAACAAAAATCCGAGAACGACCTCGCCCACATGACAATCCTCATCTAGACCTAGTACTTGATATACCAAAGAAATGACCAATTGGACTTCACTCTTGAACATATGCACAGGGTAGGGTATGGATACACCATCTACAGACTGACCATCTTTTAACAAGCTCGACAAGAACTTACAGCGGGTTTTGGATTCGGACTTCTTATACAACTCGACCAGGATTGACTCATTTATAACTTCATGGCTGTCTGGGTAATTTTCTGGCAAACTAAGGACTTCTCGAATGACCACAGCATCGACTCTACATAATACTTTGGACGCAGACCGATTGACAATAACTCTTTGAGACAGAGAATAATTTGAGGCACACCATTCTGCGAATTCTGGAAAGTGGAGGGTTTGCTCAATGGTGAAATAGTACAGGAAAGACCTGCACACATTCAGCACATCGTTCCCCTGCGAGTGGTGATACCACAACCTTTCTTTACTATCAGACACGCTCCCCACGGAGAGGAAGGGGTCATAGACATTCCTATCTCTATCAACTAGGAACTCTTCCCTATCGTCTACAACTTGACCCGACACCTGAACCTCTTTTCTCTGGTCCATTACTGAATTTCACACTGGTAACTTGTAGGAGGAATTACAGAATTATTGGGCTTCAGTGCTACCTGGTTTACTGTGGTGGCGCGTGCTCGAAGCGTGTCTGCACTTGCTGAATAGGAGCCGAAAACTGACAGATGGAAGCTTCCAGACAGGCCGGTCCTTTTCACTGGTCCCGAGCGAATAAAATAACAATGATCGAGGTCAACCCTTCGCTTTTATAAGTCTTTTTGTTCCCGGAGCCTATCATCATTCGCCACGTGGAAGATCATTTACTCTCCGCAACTACCACTTACTATCCACCGTGTATATTTCTTCTCCGGATCCATTACCCACCGTTGATCTGATCCTTTGCAAAATCCTGGCCCTCGAATCGTGTGCCACGTGTCCTTTTCCATCGAGCGCCTTGGCGATAAACACCGTGCAAGTCTCCGTCCTAGAATCGCTCATGACCATAGATGTAACGTTCCTTCATCCTCCACCGTTGGATCAAATGCCACATCCCACATTCTACTGAGCCTTCCGACTTTAACCATCGTGCAACTCTAAGTCCCGGACTCACCCTCATCCATCGATCTGATACCTCTTTACAGGTGGGCCGTTGGATCATGTGGCACCCACCGAATTCCGCTGGGCTCCTTCGCTTTAACCATCGAGCAAGTTTGATCAGCGGAATTTCTCCAAACTGTCGATGCGATATGTCTTTAATTGCGCACCGTCGGATCATCATCCACGTACCCAATTCCGTCAGGAAATTCGGGGCTATCCACCATGCAAGTTCGACCTTCGGAATCCGTAATAGCCGTCGATCCACTCCTTTGCTGATCCTCAGCCGTCCGATTATCCGACACATACCCATTCCGCTGGATTCCTTGGGGCTTATCCCTCGTGCGATTTCACTCCGCGGACTCCATAATGGCCGTCGATCTATTCTACCTCTAATCTTCGGCCGTCGGATCAACCACTACATACCCATTCCGCCGGACGCCTTGAGCTTATCTGCCGCGCGGCTTGTGGTTTACGGAATCAATCACATCCATTGATGTGATGCGATTTTGTTCCCCACCGTCGGATCGAGTGGATTATTCATGATTCCGCCAGCCTCCCTTCCCTTAACTGACACGTGCTTTCACAGGGCGGATCTATCGTGAACCGTGGATCTGCTTGGGACCACTTCACAACCTTTGATCTGTGTAGCGGGTTAAAGGCTTGAACTTCTATTATTCCCCTCGCATGTTTTGAAGGGCGGAGGGAGCATTAGCCACTGATTTTCTTCTTTCCATCCTCGCGGCCTAAGATCTTTGGAAACCTGATCGACATTTAGACCTTCATCATACTCATATACTATATCCTTTGACCAAAGTGCTCGAAAAACATTATTTTTTCTCCACCATGGTTTTATTCTCCTTGGTCAAATAGAGGTGTTAACAAGTCCCTTTACCGCATCAATGAGCTTCATATCAAAGCGTGGAAACTTGCCAATGAAGGCCCATACATCTGTTTGAGCAGAGTCAATTTTTTCTCTTCTAGAACAATACCTATGAATTGTGTTGATATCCAAATATAAAAGTTTGGATGTAGGATTAATAAGTCAAAGGGCCTTAGTTATTTTGTTCATGATTGATTGTGACAACACACAGTGAGCCACATTGCAATACTTTGAATGTGATTTATTTCCAATTGTACTAAATGAATCTACTAAACTTATGACAATATGAGAACTTGATTCAAAATTGTTTACCATATTTATCCTTAAATTTCTCCTAACAACAACCATAGACCTAGATTTTAATAACAATATAAATAATCTACATTTATCTCCATCGCATTTAGAATCAAAATAGTTGGCAAGTATCAGTTCATATTGGTATGCAATACTGTGTTTATACAATGTACCTTCAAGCGAACCAATGAGACTTTCATTGATTTGTATACGTTTTGGAGTTCTTTGGTGTGAATTTGCTAATAGAGGTAGGTAGGTTGGAATTGAACCTTGTACCATATCACCCGATGGGTCTGGAGTTTCAACATGAGATTCATTTCCTTCTGTCTCTTGCTGGCGGTCGGAAAGTGGCAATTGGAAATTCTCCTGGGTGGTTTGAACAACATTGTCTTCTTTGAGCATACGGTTGCCATGCAATGACTCTCTAACTTTGTCACTTGTATATCCACATCCAAGTAAATCTAGAAAGGTTTCAGGTGGCCTTAATGCGCACCTACTTTTTACTCCTTAATCAGTGCCATGCGGTGGTTTTTACTTAAATGCTATGGAAATTGACAGCTCCTCGAGCGAGTTATTTTGTATTTCTTGTTGTGGATTAGTAGGAAGAACAGTGGCATCCTGTGCAACCAAAATTGGTTGAGTGTCCATAGAGACTCTTCGATTATTCATGTCATTTCTTTTCTTTTCTCTAATTTCTTCAAGGATTTCATTGGGTATCGTCTTCCTTGCCAATCTTATTGCTTGATTTCTTGAATTTCCCATCACCACAATGATCAATGATATCTGGTGCTCCTCAATGGGAGATTATCCGAGGTTGGTTTCTTTGTTGCTCAATTGTGTTCAGATATTCCACCACAATGAACAATGAAATATTGCCTTTTCTAGCTCCTCAATTGCAAGAAAAAGAATGGTGGAGATCCTCTATGGCACTCCTCAATGGAATATTCTCCAAGTTTGGTTTATTTATTGCTCAATTGTGTCTAGATACTCCACCACAATTACCAATGGAAAATTTCCTTTTTTATCTCCTTAGTTGCAAGAAAAAGAATGGTGGAGATTCTCTATGGCACTCCTCAATGGAATATTCTCCAAGGTTGGTTTCTTTCTTGCTCAATTGTGTCTAGATACTCCACCACAATGACCGATGAAACATTTCCTTTTCTAGCTCCTCAATATAAAGAAAAATAATGGTGGAGGTGCTCTATGGTGCTCCTCAATGGGATATTATCCAAGGTTGGTTTCTTTCTTGCTCAATTGTTTTTACATACTCCACCACAATGACCACTGAAATATTTCCTTTTCTTGCTCCTCAATTGCAAGAAAAACAATGGTGGATATACTCTATGGTGCTCCTCAATGGGAGATTCTCCAATGTTGGTTTCTTTCTTGCTCAATTGTGTCTAGATACTCCACCATAATGACCAATGAAATATTTCCTTTTCTAGATCCTCAATTGCAAGAAAAACAATGGTGGAGATGCTCTATGGCGCTCCTCAATGGGATATTCTCCTATGTTGGTTTATTTATTTCTCAATTGGGTCTAGATACTCCACCACAATGACCAATAAAATGTTTCCTTTTCTAGCTCCTTAGTTGCAAGAAAAAAAACTTTAGACTGCATTTTAGGCTATACATCCAGAGAGGGATCTCTCAGTGTAACATATATCATTCACATACACATATGTCTCGCATCAAGCAGTCAGAAGGCTAGATTTTCGATGAGAACATATTATTGATATTTCAAAGAATGTAAATAGAAACAAACAGAAAAAACCATTGGGAAATGGAGTTAAAGTCTGAAACATTCAAGGGATTACAAAATAATTACTAGGGATTTTCCTTTGTAATTTGAGGCAACATGGGTGTTAACATTCAATCAAATAACTTTAAGTGGTGACAGGGGAGAAGAGAAGAAGCCCAGTGAAAACAAGAGGCACCTATCAGTGGATGAATATCTTGAAACAACTTTAACAGAAGCAACAATAAAGGATGATAGCTGAAATGGAGCACCTAACAGTGGATGATTTCTAGAACATTCATCATAAACACATAACAAATACGTTATTTGATGAAAGGAGCACTTAACAAGAATGAATTCCTTCCATCCAACCTAGAAATGTATTAGCAGAAGTTACCACATGCATGAGATGGAGCATACAAGGGAACATAGACCGAACATTGAACACCTTGATGAATCTCAAGAAATCATGAAAAGGCTTTGTATTAATACTTAAGAGAAAAGATCAAAGCTACAAAACCAAGCACAAAGGCTTCATGAATGAATGCTGAACCCCTTTTTCCTCTATAGAGGGTATATTTATAGTTCAATTTTCTCCCAATATGAATATCAAATTAGAGCACCCAAAATTAGTTACATCATGGGTATTAAACCAAAAATTACAAAATTCTAACAAATTATGAAGTGGTCGATTCGCCATGATCATAAAACAAATGGAGAAAGCATGTTGGGGTGCGTGTGATTGACCAAAATGAAAAAACCTAACATCTGGGGCCTTAAGATTGCTTGATGAAAATGATTGTTCAGAGCATATTCAAATGTATTTTTATTGCAGGGGTGAAGGAGTAGTTCCGATGTTTGAGTAGAGGCCCCTCGACCCCCCCTTCTTCTTTGACTGTATAATGGCTGGTTGGAAAACCAACTATCTGCTTTGCAGCCTCTTCCATTCTCCATTGATTCTCCTCTCATATTTTGCAGAGCACATGCTTTACTTGTGGAATATATCTCATTAGTAGATGTATTTTGGATCAAATATATGCCCTTCATTTATGTGTCTGTCATCGTCATTCCGCAAGATCTTTTCTGCAATATTTCTTCCACATGATTCCTTCTGCGAAATTTTTTCTGCCCTTTCCTTTTTGCAAAATGTTGTATTGTGAAACATGAGCTTTCGATTTTCATAACCAAACCTCCACCTTTTTTGCTTCCTCCTTTTCATGGAATGTAGACCGTGGGTTTCAAATTGGGGATTTGCCACTTTTCACGACCGAACCTCCACCCTTTTGCTCCTGCCTTTTCCTTTCCACAAAATGGTGGGATTCTTCTAGAGCATCCAATCATTTGCGGATCATATCTCCACCATATATTCTCTCCAAGACTTATCCATGAAGCGGATTTTTCATATTAGGCTCATTTCCAAGGTCGCTTTTAAGGATTTTTTACCATTCTAATATTTTAGACTTAGGAATAAGCCTTGAAAACAATTCAACCCCTTTCTACACACCTCTTGGCCAAAAGATATGGAATTTATACCTCCCCTTACATTTACTTTGGTCTAACCCCTTTCTCGACTATTTATCCCAGACACAGTGCTAAAAGTGGATCCAATTAGGGATCATCCTCCCTACAAGGTAACAAAGAATGGTAGACCAAGGGCCTGATCCATTTCGTCCTACTATGCTTTGAACAATCCCAGTCAACTACAAACTGTTGCTTTATCCCAAAGGCCCATTTCCTCAAAATTTGTTCCAGTGTTTTTTTTTAACTCCAAAATTCAAAAAGAAAAGAAAATCAAATGATAGCTTTTCTTGGAAACCTTTCTACCTTCACCTCGGGCTTTAAGTCTGCTAGAGAGCTATCCACACATGCAATGTTAAAATAAAATGGTATATACAATGATATGGAAAAGTGAACTTACTTCACAGGAAATAGTGCTTGAGGAGCCTCCCATTTACAGGAGATCCTGACACAAGACTACCCTCCATCTCCTCTAGTATGTAGGCATTCTTCCCTTTGAAATTTGTAATTTTGTAAGGTACCTTCCACAAGTAATCAAAATTTCCATGTTTTCCCTTCTCTTCATGGGGTGTATCCCATTGTAAAACCACGTCCCCTATTTGGAAATCCTCAGGATTTTTCCTGTTGTCAAAAGATGTTTTTAATTTTAACCTAAAACTTCTGATTTTGGTCAAAAAGATGCTCTCTTTGCTGTAGAAGTTCAACCAACTGATACATCCTTCTTTGAGTTGGTTTGGTTTCATCATCTTCCTCCTGTAGCAACCTCATCACTGGAAAAATAAGAGAACTAGCAAAAACCACCTCGGAACCGTAAACTAGAAGGAATGGTGAGGTACCAATGGATTTCTTTACACTGATTCTGTCAGCCCACAAAGCATGAGTCAACTTTGTGTGAAAGGCCTCTTGTTGTCTTGCAATGGCTTTTTGATGATCCTCATCAGGCTCTTATTTGAAGATAATTACAACCCGTTTACCTGTGGATAATAGGTTGTCGAATGCCCCAACTGTATGTGATATTTGAAGCAAAACTCAACCGTCTTCTTTGATTTGAATGCAGCAACATTGTCAGTGATCAAATTCCCAGGAACTCCAAACTTTGTCAAGATGTTCTCCTCCAAGAAATGAATAATTACTGTCTCATTTTCCTATCAGGTTGGGATGGCCTCAATCCATTTGGTGAAATAATCAGTGGAAATGAGAATCCATTTGTGCTTCCTTGAGGAAGATGGGTTTATTTCTCCAATGAAATCCAATTTACATTGCTAGAAAGGGGCCTCAATGTGTATTGGATTTATAGGCAATGATAGAAGCTTCCTCCTCCTTTAAAAACTATGATACTTATGACAAGCAATAATCTCCTTGTGGGTGTCGAAAAAGATGGTGGGAAAATAGAATCCCACTCTCAGGATTTTATTTACATTGGTCTTCCAGTAATGATGGCCTCCAAATTATTTTCATGAAACTCCTCAATGAGATTCTTTTCCTCTTGTTCATTAACACAGTTCAACCGAACCCTTCTTGGCTCTTTCCAATACAACTTCCCATTTAAGATGCAAAACATTGCTGCCTTCTGCTTGAGGAATCTGTCCCTTATTCTGTCCATATCCTACGGAGCTTGTAGATGTGGTAAGACAAATATGATATCAGCATACCACGGGGATGACAAGAAATATTTGGCCACTTGTGGCTCTGGTCATCCCTCAGGGTTTTTCTCTTCTGCTGATAATTCAACAACCATGTGCAGGTTGAGTAAATCGTAGTTTGACTATGCCATGATATTGGATATTCCTTGGCCTTTAATCAGCTTTGTAGGCTTAATATCCAAGTCATACTCAAGTAATACTTCTATCCATTTTCCCCTTCTACCCTCAGGATCTGGTTGGGTTAGAATATCCTTCACTGCACTGGTGGAAACACGAGCAATGATGTGAGAACACAGGATGTAAACCCATAACTCCTTCAAGGCATGTACCATATCATAAGCCTTCTTTTCTAGAATAGTGTATTTCAGTGGGGAATCTCTCAATGTTTTGGTGTAGAAAGAAATGGGCTCCTCATTTCCCTTAGGATTCTTTTGTAACAATACACCTACCACTGTGTGCTCTGAAGAAAATGAGATTACGAGGAAATATTTGGAGAAATCAGGTCTTACCAGTACGGGTGCTTTTGAAATATCCTTCTTTATTTCCTCAAAATATTTGTTTTCTTTAGGTGTCCATTTGATATCATTATATTTCCTTAGAATACAATTCATCCACCTCACAATTTCAAAAAAAGCAACAATAAACCTTCTTAGAAATCCCACCCTTCCCAGAAACGATTGAACCTCAACCTTGTTCCTAGGGAGCTTAATTTTCTGTATGGATTCACATCATTTTGGGTCTATTTTGATGTGTTCATGTGAGATTATGTGCCTGAGTGTTGAAATATTGTAACTTCGAAGAATATTCTATATGTATTTCTTTGTGGTCCTCAATGGTCCTACTGGGAGAACCACTTGTATTACTTTGTACCACGATGCTCCTAATTGGAAGAACTAATAAGAGTCATGAGGCAGTCCCCTCTGATTGTAAAGGTGGGTCATTAGCACCCCAGTGTGATTACCTGAGCCTACATGTGTAACTCGAGCCTACATGATTAACTCAAGCCTACATGACAGATGAGTTAACTTAAGTGAATGGATGAATATAAATATAGGTGTAGTGCTCCTCATTTGGAACACACACTCTCACTTCTGTAGCGCATTAGTGGAGAAGAGAAGTAGCTGGAGAAGGAGGAGGATCAGGCTTTGATCTCCTTGCTGGTTTTATCTTTTATCTTTTATGTTTTTGGGGAATCTATATTGAGGAAGATTTTGCTGGGTTTTTCCCTTTAGGGTTTTCCCAAGATAAATCTTTGTGTTCCTTTTGTATGGTTGTGCTTGTCTATCTTTCAATGATCCTATTTATATGCTTTTGTTATGAAAATGAAATGAAGTATTGATGTCTTAGCTAAGCATATGAAAAGTTAACATGGTATTAGAGCCACCCTGAAAGAAGACATTGTGAAAATATAGAAGCTAGGGATTATTATTTTTTGGGTCTCTATCCACAATCGATCAGCAAAAGAAGGCTAGACTGACTCTCCATTGAAGGGCGCATCTTTCTGTCGAAGCGGAATTCGATTATGAGCATTTTCAGTTTTGGTGCGGAAAATTAGGGCTTTCTACAGAAGAGGAATTTTTGAGTGAGCCCAGCATAGGATTTTTCTCCTCATCAAAATCGAAGTTTAGAGACCTGGATCAAGAAATTTGGTTGGGTGAAACTCTGGAAAAGTCAAACCCTAGTTTGACCCCGATCTCGAAAAACCCTAAATACTAAAACTGATAAGTTTTGGTACATTCGCTATATCCTGATATTGGTGAAGGATCAAGAGTTTAAAATTGTAGAGGCCAATATAAAATCCTTATTTACACTTTGTCCAAAATTCAGCCTCAGATTCGCTATATTCTGGGAGATATGATCCCTCCAAGTTATGGTTCTAGCCTCTTCTAGAATTCATCCTAAACAGGACACCTGGGGATAATTGCTGTAGCGTGGGATAAAGAGGTCCAAATGGAATTAATGAAGATTTTCTAGACAAATCATGGGATTTAATTTCTGTGGTACAAATTTCAGAACCTGAATATGAACCAGTGACACGTGGCATGCCGTACAACTTCACTGTTCTGAACAGTCCTGTAACAGGTCACCTTGGGCAAATGATCATAAATCCCAATTGGTAAAACAAATTCTGATGAAACCTATGGTGTTGTATCAGGGAAATTCTAGTTTACCTCATTGAGAAATTTCAGACATAGAAGAGCAGTAATTTTGGAGATATCACAGAAACAGTAACAGAAATTTATGCAGAAAAAATTGGAAAACTAGGGCTTCCTGTTCCGGGAGCTTCCCTCCACTGTTTTCAGAAAAGGAGTACATTGGACAGATCCATTTGAAGAGATATATATTTCTATCCAATAATATATAAAAGATTCCAAGTTTTTAAAATTAGGATTTCTCTGAGAAACCCTAGATCAGCCAGCTCCAGAAGCAGGACGGACACCTCAAATTGGTAAGATCTAATCTTTTGCTATTTGCATTTGAGGTTCTCATTTCAAAGTGATATATCACATCAGCTTGATGACAAGCTTGGTGAAGTTGAAAACTTCCAAGCATGGAAGTATTTGATCTCTCTGAAGAAAATGAATTGGACACCTTCATGAGTAGAGAGGTTCCAGTTCCAGAAGGAGATGAGGCTCAAAGCCTTACACAAGAAGAACTTGATCAAGGCCAAGAATATAATTGTTGATTCAATCATGGATCAACTTGTACCACAAGTGCCTTCCCTAAAGACACCGAAGATGTTTGATTCCTCAATCAAGCTATTTGAAGATAAGAACATAAATAAGAAGATGGATTTGAGAAAATAGTTGAAGAATGTGAAGATCCAGAATGCAGAACATCTTGAAGCGGTAGAAGAAGAATTGGAGAATGCAGAAGTGGTGATAGCCACCTTGAATGGTCTCCCAGGATCATAGAATTCATTCATTCAAGGAATGTGTGCCAGAAGGAGGTAATTACTTTCAACAGACTCTGGGAAGAAGAAAAAGCTCGACTCATAAGAAGAGAAGAAGAAGATGGAAGCAATTGAAGATCAAGCTCTCACCATTCAAAGAAGATCCCTCAAGCGATGAGGAATGTGAAGAAATCTATTCTTAAAGAACCTCTTATCCATCTTATCATTTGGATAAGAAATGATGATGTCATGAATGAATAAGATGATGAAGTATAAGGATCAAGAAGGAGTCTACCCAGGAAACGAATAAAAGATAAGTATTCAATTGTCATTGCATGATATTGTTTTGTTATGCATTTGATTATATTTAGTTGATGTGTTATGCTTGATAGATTGTTTGCATTAATGACTGTATACTACTAATATGATTGTGATGGGTAAGTAGCTCACGGTGCCATACAAATCTTCATTGCTACTTATCAAACCTCTTTGCTGACATATTGGATTAGTGCACAATCTCAATGATGTCATGATAAAGATGGAAGACATCTAGAAAGTTTTTGTGAGACATGGATGGCTAAAATAATTTGTCGTTATGCATATGTTGTATAGTTCTAACCATGTAACTGGTGCATTTGAATTGTAGGAAAGTTCCTGTACAACCTTCTACAAGAAAAGAAGGATGAGACTTGTTCCGAAGAAAAAGTGATGAAAATTCAAGATTCACTCCATTAAACATGAATCTGAAGCTCCCAGGGTCAGATACACCATGACAGAAGAAAGAGCTTCAGAGAGCAGTAGATCCACCTCAAGGGATGAATACCACCATGGGTATGAGAGATAACTCAAGATGAAGAAAATAATGCTATGAAAGAAGCTATGATCAAAGAATAACACTTGATCATGGGGAATGATGTATACGATATGATTTCAAGACATAAAGGGAAGTACATGTCAAGCATAGAACCACCTGTACAGAATGAAGAGGAAAGATGATATTCCACTTCAGGGGGAGTGACTACAGAAGATATCTGAGTTCGACATGGTATGACATGATGGACAGCTTCCTGATGGATCGAGACTTTACCAAGAGTAAAGTGGGTTCCAACCTTCAAGGTTGAATGTAGAAGACTAGGATATGTTGATGACCTGACAAGATGAACTGAAAGATGTTATGATACTAGAAGGATGTTTGGGATATAATACTCAAACTAGAAAGCAAGAATGTGGTATCTTCCAAAAGGATCAGTAAAATAAAATATGCTGCTGATAGAAGTAAGGAAATACTTGTGGCTTCTCTCAGAAAGAGGAAATTAATTCTGAAGAGACACTTACTCCAAGAAGCAAGGTATACTTCCTTCAGAACTATCATGGTAGTTTATTTCATGATGAAGTAAAGACAAGCCTTCCTTAATGGTATGATTAAGGAAGAGTTGTACATCGAATAGTCACAATGATTTGAAGTTGAAGACAGATGGACTCATGTATGCAAGTTGAAGAAGGCCCTCTATGGTCTGAAGCAAGCTCCCAGAGCTTGGTATGGAAGAATATATAGTTTCCTGACGAGCATGGGATTTGCCAAGAGTGAAGTCGATCCTAACCTTTATATCAAGGTTGTAAAAGATGAACCTAGCATCCGGTTTTTATATGTGGATGACCTATTTCTGATAGGGAATGAGAAACAAATTGTAGAATGCAAGAAGAAGTCTGCTGAAGAATTTAGACCTTGGTCTAATACTTTATTTCCTAGGTCCAAAAATATGAAGGAATCTTTCTCAATTAGGGAAAGTATGTAGTGAAAAGTTTGAAAAGATTTGATATGTTGGAATGCAAAGTCATGGCCACACCCATGGACTCCAACCTGAAGCTGATGACTCATCAGAGTTAGTGGATGTGACTCATTACAGACATATCATTGGGTCATTAATGTACTTAACAAATTCCAGACCAGAAATTTGTTTTGCTGTGAACACCTTAAGTCAATATCTTGTTCAACCAAGATGGGTTCACCTGGTAGCCACAAAACATGTGATGAGATATCTGAAAGGGACTATAGACTTTGGTCTATACTATGATGGTATCCATGAGTATAGATTGTATGGCTACATAGATGTAGATTGGGCTGAAAGTATCTCAGACAGGAAAATCACATCAGGTAGATGCTTTTGTTTGGGGTTTTCTATGAGTTCATGGTTTAGCAGGAAATAGTACAGTGCTTCTCATAGAATGGCTGAATAAAAATACATATCAGATTGCTCTGCTAAGTTGTGAAGTCATATGGCTTAAGAAGCTGATATCAGGTCTCTTTGACCTGAAGATGGATACTACAATGATTCTATGTGATAACCAGATTTGTGATGACAGAGAACCCTGTGTTTCGATTGTAACACATAGAAATCTGATATTTCTACATACGAGATAAGATGCAGATGATTATGTTTCAGTATTTACATACTGTAGATGCAGATGATGATTCTGTATTTCTATACTGAAGATATAGATGATGATGCTTTCAGTATTCACATACTGGAGATACAGATGGTGATAGTTCAGTATTCACATACTGAAGATGTAGATGATGATGGTTTGAATGATGATGTACTGATGAAGTCTCTATCTCGGGTAAAGTTTGAACACTTTCAAGACAAGCTTGGTGTTTTTCGAAAAGACCTTCCTTGAAAGGGGGAGTAGTGATGTTGCAGTGGGATTGTATCATCCTGGGACATTTGTCCAAAAGTGATCCGGTGACCTCAGTCCTCGAGAATGCAGAGGGATTGTATCATCCCAGGACATATGTCCAAAAGTGATCCGGTGACCTCGGTCCTTAAGAATGAAGAGGGATTGTATCATCCTGGGACATCTGTCCAAAATAGATCCAATGACTTTGGTCTTCGTGAATGTGGTGGGATTGCATCATCCCTAAACTTTAGTTCAAAATGTATCCGAAGGTATCGGCCCCCGTGAATGTGGTGGGATTGCATCATCCCTGAACCTCGGTTCAAAATGTATCCGGAGGTCTCAGCCCCTGTGAAAGTGGTGGATTGCATCATCCCTGAACCTCGGGTCCAAATGTATCCGGGGGCCTCGGCCCCCGTGAAAGTGGTGGATTGCATCATCCCTGAACCTCGGTTCAAAATGTATCCGGAGGTCTTGGCCCCCATGAAAGTGGTGGGATTGCATCATCCCTGAACCTCGGTTCAAAATGTATCCGGAGATCTCGATCCCCGTGAATGTGTCAGGATTGTATCATACTTGAACTTTAGTTCAGAACAGATCTGGTGACTTCAATACTCAAGAACGTGTGTTGATCTCGTAATTCCTAGAGGAAGGATTGTCTGAGTTCCACATCTGTGTTGATCCTGTAATTCCAAAAGGAAGGATCGTTAGTAACTCCGTAAAGACCTAAATATCATAATTCCAAAAGGAAGGATCATTGAATTGATCCCGTAATTCCAATAGGAAGGATTGTCTGAGTTCCACAGATGTGTTGATCCCGTAATTCCAATAGGAAGGATTGTCTGAGTTCCACATCTGTGTTGATCCCATAATTCTGAAAGGAAGGATCGTTAGTAACTCCATAAAGACCTAAATCCCATAATTCCGAAAGGAAGGATCATTGAATTGATCCCATAATTCCAATAGGAAGGATTGTTTGAGTTCCACAGATGTGTTGATCCCGTAATTCCAATAGGAAGGATTGTTTGAGTTCCACAAATGTGTTGATCTCGTAATTCCAAAAGGAAGGATCGTTAGTAACTCCGTAAAGACCTAAATCCCGTAATTCCAAAAGGAAGGATCGTTAGTAACTCTGTAAAGACCTAAATCCCGTAATTCCGAAAGGAAGGATCATTGGTAACTCTGTAAAGATCTAAATCCCGTAATTCCCAAAGGAAGGATCATGTTGATGTTGATGTCTTGATGATGATGTTCTCTGATTGAAAGATCAGAATATGATGATGATGCTGTTGCTGATGATGATGATGTTCTCTAATCGAAAGATCAGAATATGATGATGATGATGTTTCTCTGATCGAAAGATCAGAAGTTGCTGCTGCTGATGATGTTCTCTGATTGAAATATTAGAATATGATGATGATGTTGTTGCTGACGATGATGATATTCTCTGATCGAAAGATCAGAATATGATGATCATGATGTTTCTCTGATCGAAATATCAGAAGTTGCTGATGATGATGTTCTTTGATTGAAAGATCAGAATATGATGATTATGATGTTTTCTGATCGAAAGATCAGAAGTTGCTTATGATTATGATGTTGCTGATGATGATGATGTTTTCTGATCAGAAGATCAGAATGCGATGATGATGATGATGTTTCTGATCGAAAGATCAGAATGTGATGATGATGAGATCCTGATGATGATGATGACGTACTGATCTAAAGATCAGAATATGATGATGAGTTGATGTTAGAGTATGATGATGTTCGGTTGATGATGTTTCTGATCAAAAGATCAGAGGCTGATGATAATGATGATTCTGATTGGAAGATCAGAGTGTGATGATGATGATATTTTGAAGCTGATATTTTGATGATGATGATGTTGATGTTTTGATGATGATGTTGTTGTTGATCGAAAGGACAACGTGTTGAAGAAGATGTTGTTGATCGAAAGGTCAAAGTGTTGAAGATGATGTTGCTAATCGAAAGGTCAAAGTGCTGAAGATGATGTTGCTGATCGAAAGGTCAAAGTGCTAAAGATGTTGCTGATCGAAAGGTCAAAGTGCTGAAGATGATGTTGCTGATCGAAAGGTCAAAGTGCTAAAGATGTTGCTGATCGAAAGGTCAAAGTGCTGAAGATGTTGCTGCTGATTGAAGAGTCAAGATGATGAAGATGTTGCTGATCGAAGCGGTCAAAGTACTGATGATGCTGAAGACTAAAGATTGAAGATGAAGACTACATGATGTTGAAAACATTCCAATGATTTATAGATGTATCACCCTGATGATGTTGATGATGTCCTCTATCTCTCTCCTATTATTGTTGTTGTTGATGTTGTTATAGAATACCCTTCTCATTAAGGGGGAGTGTTGAAATATTGTAACTTCAAAGAATATTCTATATGTATTTCTTTGTGGTCCTGGATGGTCCTACCGGGAGAATCACTTGTATTACTTTGTACCCCAATGCTCCTAATTGGAAGAACTAATAAGAGTCATGAGGCAATCCCCTCTAATTGTAAAGGTGGGTCATTAGCACCCTAGTGTGATTACTTGAGCCTACATGTGTAACTCGAGCCTACATGATTAACTCGAGCCTACATGACAGATGAGTTAACTTAAGTGAATGGATGAATATAAATAAAGGTGTAGTGCTCCTCATTTGGAACACACACTCTCACTTGTGTAGTGCATTAGTGGAGAAGAGAAGTAGCTGGAGAAGGAGGAGGATAAGGATTTGATCTCCTTGCTGGTTTTATCTTTTATCTTTTATATTTTTGGGGAATCTATATTGAGGAGGCTTTTTCTGGGTTTTTCCCTTTAGGGTTTTCCCAGGATAAATCTTTATGTTCCTTTTGTATGGTTGTGCTTGTCTATCTTTCAGTGATCCTGTTTATATGCTTTTGTTATGAAAATGAAATGAAGTACTGATGTCTTAGCTAAGCATATGAAAAGTTAACACTGAGCACCTTCCCCTCTTTCATGGAAAATTTGGACTTCTTTGGGTTCAAAGAGATGCCGAACTTTTTGCATTTTCTAAACACCCTGAGTAGGTGTGCAATGTGTTCCTCACTGAAATTTGAAAAAATAATGATGTCATCTAAATAGATAACCAAAATATTATCCTTCTCATTAGCAAATGCTATGTCCATGGATTGCTGGAAGGTTTTTGAACGATTTTCTTGCCTCTCCAGCAAGACCTTGGGCAAACAATCTGACTTTCATGTCATCATGGTCTACTTCCTCCAAGTTTGTCCAGTTTGAAAACCATCCCAAGTGTTCCTCAGTTGAATACCCCCTCTCCCCATTAAATTTTTTGATTCTTTGGGTGTATCCATGGGGAAGGCCATGAAGAGAAATAGGGAGACGTATAGGGACAAACCTATTAACCATTCCTGTGGTTAAATCAGGGTTTCCAAGAGAAATTGAAGCTGGTGTGATAGACGAAATCACTGTGCTGTGAGGAACTACAGAGCTGTGAGGGGTTGTGAAAATAGATGATGGAGATAAGGATATTAAAACAGAATGCTCTATGGAAGTGGAGTTTAATGTATCTAATTCAAAGGAAAATAGGGGGCACTCTCAGTCAAACAAGGGTTAATAATCCCTACCTAGAGACTCTAAGATATTAGGTGTCCAGGAAGTATGGGAGAGCTCGAATGCAGAGGGGTCCAAAACTAGTTCAGAGAGACTAGACTCTGACTTAGTCCTAGGGAAAACTAGCTCAAATTCTTCATCACAATCTTCAAATATATCATTAATAAAAGAAACACCCTCAATAGGTAAAGAAAGAGTTCTGTCTAACTGAGGTATAAATGACCTTTGCAGCTTCTTATCCTTCCGAATCAGTTTCTCTGGATCAAATATCTATTGCAAAGGTTCAACATCAGGATTGTTCCTTGTGTTGGTCCTTCTATCCACTATTATTCCCAATGGATTCACCTTCCAAAGGCTTTATGTGGAGTCTCTAGAGCACACACAATCAATATGTGTCTATGACCGGTTGCTCAACCAGTTCATAGAACTAGAACAATATCTTTTTCCCGAGGAGATAATAGCGATTAGTCCCCGACAATGGTGCCAATATGTTTATCACCCAGTAATTTTCCTATGGTCGTGAATAGGAAATCACTGGGGTAACCATTTCAAACCAACTTTAGGTTGCATTCTTGCATATACATCCAGAGAAGTCTCTCTTAGTGTCACCAAGATCATTCACATACACATATGTCTCGTAGCAAGCAGTCAAAAGGTTAGATTTCTGAACATATTGTTGATATTTCAAAGAATGGAAAGACAAATAAACATAAAACACCATTGGGCAATGGAGTCAAAGTTTGAAACATTCAAGGGTTTACACCATAATGAATAGTGATTTTCCTTCGTAATCTGAGGCAACGTGGTTGTTAAAATTCAGTCAAATAACTTTAAGTGGTGACAGTGGAAAAGAGAAGAATCTCAGTGAAAACAAGAGGCACCTATCTATGGATGAATATCTTGAAACACCTTTAGCAGAAGCAACAATAAATGCTGATAACTAAAATGGGGCACCTAAAAGTGGATGAATTCCATAACATTCATCATAAACACATCTCAATACATTATCTGATAAAAGGAGCGCTTAACAAGAAAAAATTCCTTGCATCCAACCAAGAAATGTATTAGTAGAAGTTACCATATGCATGAGATGGAGTGTACAGGGTAACAGAGACTGAACATTGAATGCCTTGATGAATATCAAGAAATCGTGAAATACTTTGCATTAATACTTCCAAGAAAAGATCAGAGCTACAAAAAAAAGCACAGAGGCTTCAGGAATGAAAGTCGAATCCCTTTTTCCTCTATAGAGGCTATATTTATAGTTCAATTTTCTCTCGAGATGAATCTCGATACAGAGTGCCCAAATTAGTTACATCATGGGGATTAAAACCAAACATAAAAAATCCTAACAAATTTTGAGGCGGCAGATTCCCATGGTCATAAAACAAATGGAGAAAGAATGAAGGGGTGCGCGTGACTAACCAAAATGAAAAAACCTGACATCTAGGGCCTCAGGCTCGCTTAATGAAAATTCTTTTTCATAGCATCTTCAAACGGCCTTCTGCTACAGGGGTGAAGGAGTGGTTCTGATGTCTGAGTAGAGGCCCCTTGAACCCCCCTTCTTATTTGACTGTGTAACGGTTGGTTAGACAACCAACTATCTGCTCTGCAGCCTCTTCCATTCTTTACTGATTCTCCTCTCATATTTTGCAGAGTGCATACTCTACTTGTGGAATATATATCAGTCGTAGATATATTTTCGATCAATTCTACACCCTTCATTTATGTCCCCACCATCGTCATTCCGCAATCTTTCTTCTGCACGATTCCTTCCACTAAATTCCTTCCTCCCTTTCCTTTCCAAAAAATGGTGGATTGCAAAACGTGGGTTTGCCAAATTTTATAACCGAACCTCCCTGTTTTCTGCTTCCGCCTTTTTTCTTCTGCCTTTTGTCAGAATGCAGACCATGAGTTTCACAATGCGGATTTGCGACTTTTGACGTCCGAACCTCCACCATTTTGGTCTCACCTTTTCCTTTCCACAAAACGGTGGGATTCTTTTAGAGCATCCAATATTTTGCGGCTCAAATCTCCATAGTCTATTCTCGCCAAGACTTATCCTTGAAGCATATTTTTCATACCAGGCTCATTTCCAAGCGCGCCCTTAAGGATTTTTTACCATTCTCATATTTTAGACTTAGGAATAAGCCTTCAAAACAATTTCAACCCCTTTCTGCACACCTCTAGGTCATAAGATATGGAATTTATACCTCTCCTTATATTTTGTCTGGTCTGATCCCTTTCCCGACCATTTATCCCAGACATGGTGCTAACAAATCGCAAGAAAAATAATGGTGGAAATTCTCTATGGTGCTCCTCAATGGGGGATTCTCCAAGGTTGGTTTCTTTCTTGCTCAATTGTGTTTGCATACTCCACCACAATTATTAATGAAATATTTCCTTTTCTAGATCCTCAATTGCAAGAAAAATAATGGCGGATATGCTCTATGGTGCTCCTCAATGGGATATTCTGCAATGTTGGTTTCTTTCTTGCTCAAATGTGTCTAGATACTCCACCATAATGACCAATGAAATATTTTGTTTTCTAGCTCCTCAATTGCAAGAAAAACAATGGTGGAGATGCTCTATTGTGCTCCTCAACAGGAGATTCTCCAAGGTTGGTTTATTTCTTTCTCAATTGTTTCTAGATACTCCACCACAATGACCAATGAAATGTTTCCTTTTCTAGCTCCTCAATTGCAAGAAAAACAATGGTGGATATTGTCTATGGTGCTCCTTAATGGGCTATTCTCCAAGGTTGGTTTCTTTCTTTCTCAATTGTGTCTAGATACTCAACCACAATCACCAATGAAATGTTTCCTTTTCTAGCTCCTCAATTGCAAGAAAAATAATGGTGGAGATGATATATGGTGCTCCTCAATGGGAGATTTTCCAGGGTTGGTTTCTTTCTTGCTTAATTGTGTTTACATACTCCACCATACTGACCAATGAGATATTTCCTTTTCTAGCTCCTCAATTGCAAGAAAAACAATGGTGGATATGCTCTATGGTTCTCCTCAATGGTAGATTCTCCAATGTTGGTTTCTTTCTTGATAAATTGTGTCTAGATACTCCACCACAATGAACAATGAAATTTTTCCTTTGCTATCTCCTTAATTGTAAGAAAAACAATGGTGGAGATGCTCTATGGTGCTCCTCAATATGAGATTCCCCAAGCTTGGTTTCTTTTTTTCTCTTATTGTGTCTAGATACTTAACCACAATGACCAATGAAAATTTTCCTTTGATAGCTCCTCAATTGAAAGAAAATGATTGGTGAATAATTGTAGATGGTTTATATTGTTTTTCTATTGACTGCTTGAACCTTGTTCATGTTAAAGAAATGTAATTGTGAAAGATAATCTATTTTGTATTATTATTGGTATTACCCCTTCAGGAGATGTTGTTCATCCAAATAGAGATGTCATTGATGTATTTTCTCATGTAAATGCTTGAGGGGAAACCTCTATTTTATGCTGGGCAAGTAGTACTCACAAACATATTATTCAAATTTATTTTTGAGTCTTCCAAGGAAAGTCATCCCTAGAAGCAAGTATAAGTCGTCCCAGTTGGGTTATTAGGAATCTCATCTTATTAGTATAAAAGGAGAGGCACTTCCATCATTTGGATAAGTAGAACACTCAAGCAGTTGCACTAGATAGAGAAGAGATAGTCCATTTGAAGGAGAGGAAGCGATCTAGTCTTATTCTTTGGGTCTCACATTGTACTTGGTTGAAGTATATATAGAGGATTTTTTTCTATGTTTTCTTCCCCACGAGGGTTTCCCAGGATAAATATTTTTGTTCTCTTTTTTTCCTTTGTGATTTTTCTTCTTTTAGAGATCCTTTTGTTTTGATATAACAATTTTTAAAATCTTAAAATAATATTAGAGCTAACCTGGAAGAAGACATTGTGTGACAGCTTATCTTGCAATCCGACAAGATAGGGTTTAATATTTAGGATACATCCCTCCATAGAATAGATGGAAAAGAAGGTCCATTCAAATCTCCCTAGGAGGGAGCATATTTCTCTCGAAGCAATTTTTCATTCCAAGTATTTTCACTTTTTGACCTACTGTTGCCGCTAGGAGAAACTAGGGCATTCGATTTTTCAAGGTTCTGTCCTCATATTCTAGAAAATTAAGATGCACTCTAGCTTTCCTTAGGGAGGCACATATTTTCCTCCAATCAACTTTGCAAGTGCTCCCAATTGGAAGATTAGGGTTTTCCAGTAAAGTTCTATCCCCTACCGGTAAGTTCTATCCCCTATATTTTGATTTGAAGTTCTCATTCATTACCAAGCTTGATGCAAATATTGAGGGAGCAGAGAAATTCATAGCATGGAAGTACAAAATCATGATCATCCTTGAATAACATGACCTAGGTGGCTTTATCAAAGAAGAGGTCAAGGAACCAGAGGGAGAAGAGGAAAAGGCAAAACACAAAAATGATATGATCAAAGTAAAAATGATCATAGCTAATTCCATCAAGTATCAGTCAATCTCTCAGGTATATTCAAAGAATACACCAAAATAAATTTTTGATGCACTAACTAGTATGTTTGAAGGCAAGAACATCAACAAAATAATGAACTTGAGGAACCAACCCAAGGGTGTGAAGATATATAAGACAGAGACCATACAATCATATTTCTCAAGAGTACCTTAGATCAAAGAACAGTTAGAAGCCATTGGTGAAATGGTTAAAGAATAAGAAGTGGTGATGACCACCCTCAATGGTCTCGCTAAAGAATGGGATTCTTTCATTAGAGGAATATGTGCTAGAAGAAAGTTAACCAAGTTCATCAAGCAATGGGAAGAATGTGTACAAGAAGAAGGAAGGATAGTAAACATAGAAGAAAAGATAAATGATAATGAAGATCAAGCTCTAGCTACACATACCAAGAATGGAAGAATCAAAAGGAAGAGTCAAGGTTCATCTCCTATAAGGGATTATTCATCCTTTGAATGTTATTCATGTCATAAGATGGGACACATTTCTAGACATTGTCCTCTTAATAAATATCAGTTCAAGAACAAGAACTGAAAGTACCATGCGCATGCAGCTGAAGAAAATGAATCAGACAAGGAAATGAACACATAAAATGAAGACTCTAGTGAAGAGTATGTCCTAATTTCAGCCCTCACAGGTTCAATTCCTCATGGGAGTGACACTTGGATAATAGACAGTGGTGCTTCCAAATATATGACAAGACATAAGGATTTTCTATCTTGTCTTACCCAAAAAGATTATTCACATAAGGTACAACTTGGAGATGATTATCAATACCCCATCAAAGGAATGGGGGAATCCTCTTACAAATAAAGATCTATAAAGTTCATGAATATTAAAGAAGTCTTATATGTTCTAGGTTTGAAGAAGAATATTCTTTCCATCTTAGCTCGAGATAAGAAATGATTTAGATTTTCCTTTGTATATGGTGAAGTTATTATGTGGCCGAAAGGGAAAACAATAGATGATGCTACTGTAATTGGTGTCGAAGAAGGATGACTCTACAAATTTAAAGGAAACACAAACTCAACTCTTACAGCTGGCACCATCAGTCCATGTGAATTATGGCATAGAAGACTTTCTCATGTAAATTACAAAGCATTTCCAATTCTTTACAAGGTTGTCACACGTTTACCAGAGATCCAGATCGATCATGAAGGAGTATATAAAGGATGTTCTCAAGGAAATAACACCAAGAATCCATTCCCAAGAAGTAACATTAAAGAAAAAGGGATATTGGACATTTTACACTCAGATGTGTGCAGACCGATGTTAGCCACTTACTTAAGTGGGTATGTATATTCTGTCTCATTTATTGATGATTACTCTCCTAATACTTGGATATACTTACTAAAAGGAAAAGACGAAGTATTTTGAAAATTGAAGGAATTTAAGGCTCTTGTGGAAAATCTATCTGAAAAAAAGATCAAGACCTTAAGATCAGATAATCGAGGATAATTCACTTAGAATGAATTCAAG
Organism: Pseudotsuga menziesii; assembly: GCA_001517045.1. Taxonomy (NCBI): domain Eukaryota; kingdom Viridiplantae; phylum Streptophyta; class Pinopsida; order Pinales; family Pinaceae; genus Pseudotsuga; species Pseudotsuga menziesii. The sequence goes on from LPNX010122570.1 coordinate 252,391, forward strand.
GAATTCTGTAAGGAAGTTGGAATTAGGAGTGAGCTTACCACACCCTATAATCCACAACAAAATGGAGTAGCAGAAAGAAAGAATAGATCCACCATGGAAGCAGTCAGAGAAACGATCCATGATCAATAGCTACCTATGCACTTCTGGGAAGAAGTAATAAGAACCTCAGTCTATGTACATAATATAATATCTCACAGTATTCTTGGAAACAAAATCCCAGAAGAAATGTTCACTGGTGAAAATTCCAAAGTGAGCCACCTAAAGATATTCAGTTGTCCCGTATAGTTACATATTCCAAAGGAGAAAACATCCAACTTTGACTCTTCAGGAAAGAAGGGAATATTTGTTGGATACAATGAACAATCAAAATATTAGAGAATCTATATTTTAGGATTATGCTAGATCAAGATAAGTAGAGATGTTACATTTGATGAAGATGCAGCCTTCACCAAATCTAGAAATATCTTTGCATATGAATATCATGATGGTGAGGAGGAGGCTCCTAGAACCATAGAAGGTACCAAAACACCAATTAGATATATTGAATAAGACCCTATATAAGAAGATCGTGACCTAGAAGAACCTCAAATAATCATGGAAACACCCATGAAGATGATTTCAACAAAAATAAGATTATCCTGGGCTCGTGATGTAATCAAAGAAGCAAAAAGATATGGTGCACCAAAAGGAAGAAAAAGACAAAGAATCCATTCAAACTATGTGGCATTAATGAGAAACCTTTTTGATGCAGAACCAACATATATTGAAGAAGCTTCGAATAAGAAGGAATAGATGAATACCATGATCGAATAATACCAGTCAATAATAAATAATGATGTTTGGGATGTGGTGCCAAGAACAAAGGACAAGTTAGTAGTTTCTTCAAAATGGATTTTCAAGACAAAGCATTCACGAGATGGCAGTATTGAAAATTTTAAAGCAAGATTTGTCGTATGAGTTTTTTCACAAAAGGAAGGAATTGATTCTGAAGAATATTTTGCACCAGTAAAAAGATATACTTCTATCAGAACTGTCCTTTCCTTGGCAGCCAAGATGAAATGGAAGCTACATAAAATGTATGTAAAAACAACTTTCCTAAGTGGAATCATAGAAGAATAAGTATATATTGAACAACCACCAAGATTTGAAACCAAATATAAGGAAACACATGTATGAAGATTAAAGAAATCTCTATATGGGCTAAAACAAGAACCCATAGCACGGTATGGAAGAATTGATGGATTCCTAATGAATTTGAACTTTACCAAAAGTAAAGTTGATTCCAACCTTTACTATAAGGTTCATAATGATGGGATCATGAGATTACTATTGTATGTAGATGACCTATTTTTGACAAGAAAGGAGAAGCTCAGCAGTGAATGTAAGAAGAATCTTGGAGTAGAGTTTGAGATGAAAGACCTTGGCACAATGCACTATTTCCTAGGTATCGAAGTATGACAGTTTCCTGATGAGATTTTTCTAAACCAAGGAAAATACACAGTAGCTATTTTGAAAATGATTTGGGATGTTAGATTGAAAATAAATTAACCCTCCGATGGTGACAAACCTGAAGCTACTAAATGATGACTCTTCAGAAAGAGTATATTTCACATTATATAGATAGATTATTGGCTCACTGATGCATTTGACAAATACAAGACTAGATATATGTTTTGTTGTGAACAACATGAGTCAGTATATGGTGGAGCACAAACATGTACATATAGTTGCATAAAAACATGTGATGATGTACCTAAAAGGTACATTGGATAGTGGACTCAGATACACAACCGACAATGATTTTATATTGTGTAGCTAGACTGATTCAAATTGGGAAGGAAGTGTCGAATATAGAAAGAGCACTTCAGGTTGTTGTTTTAGTTTGGGATCAAGTGTGATCTCATGGCTTAGCAGAAATCAAACAAGTGTTTCCCTCAGTGCAACCGAGGCTGAGTACATGGAAACATGCTCAGCCTTAGAGAAGTAGTATTGCTTCACAAACTATTGGCAAGATTGTTTGATACCGATATGGTTGCAATTGAGGTTTATTGTGACAACCAGAGTTGCATCAAGTTAACAAAGAACCTGGTGTTTCATGATAAGTCAAAGCATATAGAGATAAAGTATCATTACATCTGGGATATGGTGCAGAGAGGAGCTATGAAGCTCCAATATGTTCCTATAGAGGAACAAGTTGCCCATGTGCTGACTAAGCCTTTGTCTTGTGTAAAGTTTGAACATTTTTGAGACAAGCTTGGTGTAGTTTGAAAGGACCTCCCTAGAAAGAGGGAGTGATAATGAGATTATTATTGAGGGTGAGATGGAAGTGATCCAAAAATACAGAAAAGGCCAGTTGAGTTTAACAATGAGCCTGCAGATGTTGATGTGGTTCGACATTCACTTGTGGATGATAGTATCCTCCTTGAGGATGGTCTTGCGAAAAAGAACACTCTCCTATTGAGAGTAGTCCTAGTGTTACCACCTAATTTGTACTTAGTGTTTTTTATCAAGTGAGCCTGGTGAATTGGACACAGATAACTTGTTCGGACTTCAGAAGACCTTCAGTCTTGCTTCTGGGAAACTTTGTTGTACTATATCACATGCTCAAACCCCCTTGGGGGAGTAGTAATAAATGTTCTAGCATGATAGTGTCTGTAAAATACTTGGTCTCCTAGACTTTATTTTTCAATCCGATCAACCCAGGGTGTTTTTTCCCTTGGTTATTATTGGTTGTTGAATAAACGATTGGTAATTTCTGAGTTTTTCACTCCATACCTCCAAAGTTGGGGTGGTCAACTTGGAATTTAGGCCTATTGAGGTTATTATAGTCTATGTGTCAATGTATAAACATGCTAGGCATCATGGTCGAGTCATATGAACATGTCTAAGTCCCCCTAGGTTTTTTCAACTTTTTTATTTTTTTAAATTTTTTCAGTGTTTTTTTATTAAAATTTAATTTTTCTAAAACTTAGGCTATTTTTTAATAGTTTAATTGGAAAAATTGGTTTTGTAATAAAAGTGGGCCAAATAATTAGTTTCAGTCATGTAGGTGCTCATTATCAAGCTAAGAGCACCCAGTAAACCTATAGACCCACTATTTCCTAGTTTTGAGTGATTTTTCATCACTCATGTCAGAAAGCCCCAAAAAATCATTTATTGATTATTTTAATTAATAAATTGATGAATAATGGAACAAATAGAAAATCCTAGATCAGTGGATTCTCAGCCGATTTGATTGAAATCAGTTAGATTTGAATTAGATTGACTGGATCTAACAAATCCTTGACTGAAGGAGGTGATCTGCACAGATCGAGAGTTGATATTCAACATCCTTTATGGGGAATTGCACCCTCTCTCTCTCATTCACACTTGTGGGCTCTCCTGGAAGCTCTGTGGATTGATGTGTCAGTCTGTGGGTTGATGTGTCAGCTCAATCAGCCCCCCGATTGACAAGTAGGCTCAGTTCAGCTTCATATCAGCATCGATTGACTCTCCCTCAGCTACACTGGTATGTATCCTTGGGATTTGCGCCCCCCTGGGCTGGATCTCCTGTTTTTTGTATAAATAAAGCTTAGGTTGTCTCTTCCAAGATAGTTAGAGTTGGATTGAGGAGCTGTTTCCATTGTAATACTGCTATACTTTGTGAATAAAGAATATTTGTAGGCTATACCATGTAGTGCATGTGTTTGTGTGGATTCTCAGTGTTATGCTGCTAATGTGGTAGCTGTAATGTCTTTCCAATTTTTGTGCTGCTTTCGTTTTCTAGCTTCAAGGATTCGGTTGAATCAAGTAAGGGTGTAAACTAGGCAAGTTATATTTCTTGCTCTTGTTTATCCATATGATGTATGCTTAAGAATTTCAGTTATATGCTTAAATAAGATTATTTTTGCATGATCTTTCATTTTTGTTGCTTTATACATCTATATCTAGATCTCATGAGGTGTTGTGCAGGTTTGTGTCATCTAGTTGCAGGTTCCCAATTGGATGAAGGTGTGGATCAAGATTGATGCCATTCCTGATCCAATAAGCTCAAGACTCTGTCCCTCAGTGCTCCAGAAAAGGGCCTCCTTTCAGCTTGTTCCATTCAAGCAACGAGCCGACCTTCTCTTCTCTTTTTCTCCTTTCTTTAAAAAAACAATCTTCCAGTTACTTATCTCTTCCTCTTGTGATAAGATATAGTTCTAAGAATTGAATATATATTGTTAGATCTAATTTATAAGATTCTTTCTGCTTAGAGCTATAATTTCATAAAGAATATCATTTCATAAAGATAGATCTAGGTGTAGGAATTTCCTTTTTTGTAAGTAGTTAAAGCATAGATCTAAAGATTGCTCATAAGGTAGTTTCTTTTTTCATTCTTCAAAGATTTAAATTCTGCAAGAAAAGTGCATATCTCATTGGCTTCCCAAACAACAAGCCAATATCCCAAGGAAAGCTTTCTTTCCTTGGTTCCTTTTTGCAAAACTAGATTAGCTCCTTTTAACAATTTTTTACTTAATTTTTATTCGGTAACTAGCGTGGTGACCCAAAACACTTTTAAAGTGTGTTTGGGCACATTTGATTCTAATTTCTTGCTTTTTTTAGCAGGTATAAAAAAAAGAGAAGGATACTTTTCCCATTTTCCAACTCTTGGACGAACTAGAGCTTCCCGGAAGCTTCCCCCACCGCCGTGTTTTGATTTTAGCTTGTTACAAGCTTGTTGTAAGCCTTTGGATCCCAGATAACAAGGACCAAA
>LPNX010122570.1:269557-294557 GCA_001517045.1 Pseudotsuga menziesii
TGTTATTATTCCTCCAATAGGGTGTTACTATTGTATTTGACCATCATAGAGTCATGAGATAAATCCTCCATTGTAAGGCGGGTCAATATTACCCTAATGAATATAATATAATATTTGATTGAGTCTTCCTATGTGAAGCCGACCTACTTAGTTAAGTGGGGCTGACTTGTTAGGATAAAAGTCAAGTGACAAAAAGAGTATAAATAGAGGAGATGTGTTCCTCATTTGAACACACAGTCAATTGTGTACAACGCATAGGATATATATATATGCTGGAGGGAGGTGCACCTATCTGGGGTTTTGTCTTGTAATTTTTATGCATCTTATACAGAGGAATTTTTTCTGGTTTTTCTTCCCCATGAGGGTTTTCTAGGATAAATATTTGTGTTCTTTTGTGTGGTTGTGCTTTTCTATATTTCAATGATATTTTACTTATGGTTATGTTGTAATGATGATAAATGTTATAATACATGATATAACCATTAAAAACTTAACATGGTATCAAATATACCTTGAAAGAAGTCTTTGTGCAGCCGAAACAGTGCTACAACTACAACTATTGAAGATTAGGGTTTCATGCTTGAAAACCCTAAAAGGCTAAAACTAGTCATTTTGGGAAATTCACTATATCTTGATATTGGATAAGGATCGGGATCCGAAACTTTTATAGGAAGAAGATAAATTCCTTATGTACTCTTTGTAAAATGTTCAGGATTAGATTCACTATAATATATGATATATGATTCCTCCAAATCAGGGTTCGAGCCTCTCCCAAGTTTTAGTCTTAAAGAGGTGACCTAGGGAGAATTGCTATATCACGGGATACGAAGGTTTAAATGCAATTTTGCAAGATTTTCCAGATAGGGCATGGAATTTAATTTCTGTGATAAAATTTTCAGACTTCGAAGGTGAAATAGTGACATGTGTTAGTCCGTACAAGTTTGTTATGCTGAACAGTCCTGAAATAAATCACCTTGGGAAAATTCGCATAAGTCCCAATTGGTGAAACCAATTCTTCTCTAACCTATGGTGTTGGAAATAATACATAACGAGATACCTCAATGCAAATTTTCAGACACAGAGGATAACTACTTTCAGATATCCTGCAGAAACAATATCAGGCAATTCTGTAGAAGAAATTGAAGAAAATTAGGGCATAAGATATTTTGCAATTTTAATCACAGTTTTGCGAAAATGAGTATGATGCTTAGCTCGCATTGAGGAGGTGCATATTTCTATCCAATCAGATCTGATAGATACTTAATTTGAAAAAATATGGTTTTTCTGTCAAACCTTAGGTCCACCAGAAGCAACATTCCAGAAAAGCTTTCAAGCAAGCATCAAATTGAAGCAATCTCATTGGTCCAATGAGGAGTTGCAGATCAAGAAGGAGATGAAGTCAAATTAAAATAATGAGTCTTCCAAACAAACAAAGGTAATTATTTGAATTGTATTTCCTATATATGTTGTGTATTTTTCATTAATGACAATATTCTACTAATATGCATGTTGTGGGTAAGTATCCCATGATGTTATACAACACTCCATTGCAACTTATCTATAATTAAAACTCTTTGTTGACATAATGGATTAGTGCAAAATATCAATGATTTTATGGAAGAGATGGAAGGAATTTGGAAAGTCTTCATGAGATATGGATGAATGTTGTATTGGTTTCATGATGAATAACAATATTTCATTATGCATATGTCATATGAAATTGTTCTAACCATGCAACTCGTGCATTTGACTTATAGGAAAGGTCGTGTAAAGCCGCCTACAAGAAAAGGAGCACTAGTAAATGCAGACATTTTTCCCATGAAAAATCATTTCCATTGCAAAAAATTTGTGTTTCTATAGCTAAGAACACGACCCCTTCTTTTTGTGGGAAAATTTTTATTGCCGTAGCAACACTTGCCACAGTTTGTCACTATAACGATGAAAAAGATATGAAACGTCCTTTCTTTAAAAAATAAAATTGTATCTCTATAGAGAAATATTTTCGTCGCTATAGTGACACATTGGTCATCACTATAGTGACGTAGTCACATGTTTAAATAATTTTAAGCCAACTATACCCCGTCATTTTAGCGCTGAAGGTCTGTCACTATAGTGACCACAAAACCTTTCTTTGGGTGACAAACTTGCATGTTTAAATAAATTTATGCCCCAATACTCCTTCACGGTAGCGACGAAGGTCTGTCGCTATAGCAATGATAAGACCTAGAAAGTTCCAACGAACTTGCTATACTAGCGATGAAAATGTCCGTCACTAGTATAGCTATTTCGTCGGAACTTGCTAGGTCTTGTCGTCACTATTGAGACGGAGTTGTCTATTTAAAAAAAAATGTTATACCCTCCAGACAATGTTATACCCTCAAAGGGTATGTCATTGTAGTTTACTTTCACAAGATTGTGAAGTAGAAAGAAGGGATTTCCAAAATCCATTGTTATGAATGTTGATGAGGTGGGTTTTGGTGGAAAATTGCAATGTAGAGTTTAAGATAAAACTAGTTGATTCAAAAGGCAATAAGTTCGATAGAAATAGGGGTAAAAGGTGGAGGTGAAAGGGTTCAAAACAAGGTCAAGGTAGATAAGGGAATGGTTGTAAAGGAAAGGAAGCAAGGTCACAATTGAGTAAATCTCCTAAACTTGAAGAGGAATTTGTTTATGGGAAAACATGTCACCATAAACCAAGTAAGTGAGATAAGCAGTAAAACAATAACCCATTGATTTTATGAATTTTACTTTGTCCAAACAAGCGAATGAAACCATTAAACACCTTCTAATTAACTGTACCTATGTGAGCAAAGTCTATAAGAATTGAAGAGTTTGGCACATTGTAAAGGAGTTTAGTAAGGCCAAACCATTAATGAATACCTAGAAAATCAGATAAAAAATAAAGATTAAAAAGATTCTCATTCCCTTCCATTAATGGTGTCTTGGGGAACTTGGCTCACTAAAATATTGGATACCTTTCAACATAGGTATATATGTACCTTTTAATGTGCTTGAAATATTCGATTCTTATTTGAATTCATCAAACAATTCTAAAGTATGTGAAAAATATGGAGACTATCTTTTCCAAAATCACATATCAACATATGCATAGAATATTATATTATGTCATTCAGGTTTATCAAATGGACTATTCCTGGAAATTAATATTGGATTTTACATTGAACCTTGTGATGGTATTATTAATGTGTTACAAGGATTTTTTGCACAAGTGTGCACTAAATCCTAATTCAGGATAGGGATACCTTTTGCATCATTCAGGACTAAGGAAATCAGCTACAACAGTTCACATGGGTTTTGGGAAATTTAGAGGATCAACTCTAAGAAATATCATGTCCTAGTAAGCAATTCATGGTGTCATATCTGAAGCAGCAGTGGCAGACTTTATTTTCCGAATTAGCGGTTCTAATTGAAATTCTCATTATTGTACCCTCCACTTAGCAATAAAAAGTTATTTGGAAGACCTATATGCAATCACAACCAGTGAACCATGACCTAAGAACCATAAATTTCAAATCTAGGTGAACTTCAAAGAATATTGTTGTCTAAAACAAATATTTGGTTGGTTGGGAGCATGCTAGTGCTACAAATTTATTGTTTCCATATGGATCATTTGGCATGATTTACCTCAACCTTTGGATAATATTCATGCCTCTCTTGACCTCTCACAGTACCTGAAATACAAGTAACCCAAGGACCACTAGAAATAAATAAATTACACTTAGTAGGAATATTTTGGCAAGATACCAAATCAGAAGATGAAGGCTACAAGGACAAGAGTAAATCCAATAAGGTTAGTGATAAATTGAGGAAAATGAGCAGTAGCAATGATTGACAATATTCCAAATCTGGGCTATTTCTTGGAATTTCTGGGCATCGACATCACCCAAGGTAATAGTAGCACATCTTAGATCATCAGTCTAAAACAAAGATTTGGTTGGTTGGGAGCATGTTAGTGCTACAAATTTATTGTTTCCATATGGATCATTTGGCATGATTTACCTCAACCTTTGGATAATATTCATGCCTCTCTTGACCTCTCACAGTGATTGAAATACAAGTAACCCAAGGACCACTAGAAATAAATAAATTACACTTAGTAGGAATATTCTGGCGAGATACCAAATCAGCAGATGAAGGCTACAAGGACAAGAGTAAATCCAATAAGGTTAGTGATAAATTGAGGCAAATGAGCAGTAGCAATGATTGAAAATATTCCAAATATGGGCTATTTCTTGGAATTTATGGGCATTGACATCACCCAAGGTAATAGTAGCACATCTTAGATCATCAGTCTGTGCACAAAAATCAAAGAAGTAGGTCCGAGGAAGTAGGTCAGGGGAACTAGGTATTCATTGTCTAGCGTTATGCTTTTTTTTCTCTTAAGTGGTTATGGTTTTATATACTCATTGGAAGAAGAGTCTTGTACACCTCTTTTCTTCCATAGCCTCACCTTTTATTAAGATAACTGCTAGTTTTTACAGGTTATATAATACTTTATATTATGCAATGATGATTCCTTGAACAATCCTTGTCTGAAATTCAAGTTCCTAGAAGCTTTCTACGAAAGAACTAAAGTTGTTGATCAATGTTTTTTCTTTTAATAAAGTTTCAAATGGACAAAGTATAAGGAAAGTGAAGTATTATTTGAAGATCAAGTGAATACTAGTTCTATAGAATTCAAGAGAAAATGATATGTAATTCAATATATAGTGCTATGAAAGTAAGTGAATTCATGATTCATCATCCTTATTCATTAGTAGTATAATTTCTATGCAAGAATCCTTCAAGAATACCACCTAATATTCTCCGTTGGTGCAAAACTATAGTATTCCAATAATTTTTCTTCTCCCAAACTTAAATATAATTAAAAGAAAAGTACATGAAAAAGTAAACAATGTTTCCTTTGCTTATGTGGTTGACATTGAAGATAGATATTTTTCCTCAAGGATTCATAAATATATCCTTCATGAAACAAATACTTTCAAATCTAAACTTCATCCAAGTTCTTTCCTCTACGAATTCTTCCTTCACTTCCTTATCCACCCAATCCTAACCCTCACAACAAATTAACTTAGTTCACTTATAAGCTTTGTATTTTCCTACCTACTATCGATATTGTTCCATAACACTTATTTTAGTTTTAGCCTCTAATGTTGTGCCGCAGATTCTGCAATATTTTTCTATTTTGTAGAAGCACTTCACCCTCAAAGAGACCCAAAATCCATATTTTGGATTTGTTTCCTTTTCAAGAAAATAGAAAGCATTAAACTTAATCCACTGCATAAAAATACCAAAGAATCCATTTATAAATATGCTCAAAACATTAGCATAACTCCAGGTTGTGATTATCTTTTATGTTGGGGGAAAGTGGTTTGGCCATTTACCACATGTAAATGAATCAAGAGTAAAATTAACATGGGAATATTTTCTTCCTTAAATAAATTTACTAACCTATGAATCATCATCTAGTCAAGAAATATTGAAATGATTTGATTTGTGATATAGATAAGAAGCTTTTGGACTCCATCAAATGAAATTTCTAGTTGATTATCCTATACTAAAAACTCTTGAGATGATAATAATCACTACAATGAAAGTTTTGTCAATACTTACAAGACCTAATTCACTTGAAACAACTTAACAAAGAGCGCATTGTGGATGAATTTTCTTTGTTTATATCATCAATATTTAAATAAATAGATACAAGTGAAAATGTTCAATTAAGTTATATGATCAACAGAACATGGGATCAACTTAATTTGACATTAGAAGAGTAAGTAGTTCTGCATCCTTCAATTGATTGTATTTTGATGCATTGATTGCCATATTCCATAAGCTACAATACCTAAACCAACATGCTATGTAAAAATGCTTCAAGGACCACAATGAAATTTTATATTGGAAGTACATCTTACCCACTAATGCGCTGTTTTTGCACACTTCATTCCACTGTTGCTGAAAGGAGAAACACTTCCACTCACACGAGGAATTTCTTCTCTCAATATTCCAATCAACAAGGCTAATTCTCTCAATTGTTTCTTCTTGAAATATTCATGAGACTCATCTTGGAAAATTGAATCAGTATAGATTTAGAAATTACCATAACATAAATAAACAATTAGAGAAACCACTAAAGAAAATGCAAATTTGAAAGACAAACACTCCTACGATGGGCTTCACCATGTCTTCTATAATATCACGAGCTTATTTCAGCTTAGCATCAATTATATTGGCAGGTAATTCAGCCTCAATCAAGATGTGCAAAGATTCTTTTAGATGCTCATAACCTGGCTTGTCCCTAAGTTTTTCCTCCTATAATTGAAAATATTATTAGTAGTGGAAAATATTTATCTTAAAAATGGACAAAAATCATATTATCAAAATACAAAATGCAAATGATTATAAAAGGATTAAAAATGGGATCTGCAACTAGTTTTCTTATAACCTATTAGTTCAAACAACATGGTGGGAACTTGCAGTAGAAATAGACACATGTTTCAATAAAATTATGATTACTTAAATGACAGGTATTTTGATGACCAAAACCATTAACGCAAAATGCTAATAATGAACTCGATAGATGTTGAAACATTCAAATACTATTGTCATTATTGTAACATGATGGCCATGTTAAGTAACTTCTAAAGCTACCCCCTTCTTGCTGCATTTCTCCCCATTAGTCTTCTCAAGGGGCCTCTTCAGGGATTGTACTTATGTCAAGATTCTAAAGCATATTCCTGTTTCAAATGAAAGATGGTGAATTCCTCCTTCCACAACAAACTACCTATGTACTTGTAAAAGAAAAACCAAATCCTATATTTTTAAGACCAGGGTGACCAAATTGACATGATAGAGACCACAACTAAGATTATCTGACCAGTGTATAACCAAATTAATTTAACTAGCAAGTTTGGATAGTTTTCTTCTAATGAATGTACTACTATGTTCATGTTTCCCTCTAATCACACTGACTGTTTAAGTGGTCTAGAAGGGTTTCAGGATTCATGCAATTACTCTTAAATCTATGAATATATCTCTGTTGTAGAGTACACACTCTCTAGAAGTCTGATTTCTTCCCTGTTCATTGTAGAGATTGAGTATATGTTTTTACAAACACTTTGCATACATTGGGTTGTAATGGACTATAAGTAATTTGGTATGTTACTTTGACAAACAGTTGTAGTGTATATAGTTGAATGTAGCAATAGTTGTCCAATACTTATGATGATTTTTCTTAGATGGTTTAGAAGGAAGTTCTTATATCATATGTAACATTTATGATCCACAACATTTAATCTTGCAAAATAAAATGATACAGTAATAATTTAAAGCATAAATCAGACTTTTAATGCCAAATTTTCAGATCTAGATTTTACTCAAAATTAAGGTGAATGCATGCTTCGAAAATTCGATGCACTAACATCAGTGGAAAAAGGTGTCCTCCACGACTTCAACTTTCTCCTTGGTATTGCAAAAATTGGGCATACTTCAATGAACTGATATAAACTGTTGTAGATTCCTTTCAATAGATAATATTGAGTGGATTTGGTATATTTCAGACCTTACACAAGAAAAAGAGGCAACAGAATGAAGATTTTATTCCAATAAAGATCTATAACAGAAGAGATAGCTCCATTTTGAATAATTTAATATGGTTTAGTAGCAACATCACCACCATATCTTTTGTAATAGCCACAAAAAAATGACATTAGCAAAATGCAAGGTTATTTTGTAATCTCCTACTAATTGACACCTAGCCTTAGGTCTTTTTTACTATAAATATCTACTCATATTTGTGGAAAAAAATTGTAAATTAAAAAAAGTGAGATGGGAAACTATGTCTCTACTTATTATTATTCACTTTATGCAAGAGGTAAATTCATCAAACTATTGGAAAAGGAAGAAAGAGCTAGTAGTTCTCTATCAATATGCAACAGAACAAACCAAAAGATCTATACATTTTGTTTTGCATTTGTTTGTCATTCTACATTATGTACTTTGGTGCCATATATCTAGGAGTCCCCTTGATGTTGGAAACATTTAGACTTCACTCTCTATCATTATATTTTCCAGGCCAATGTCTAGAAAGAAACTTATCGAAAATATCGAGAATTATCCAAAAATGTCTGCAAAAATTAACTTAGACTTGAAGAATTATAAAAATATGGGATAAATTGGAAACATGAAAAACTCAAGAGAAATCAAATATATTTGAAACACTAGTCTTGATACTACACAAGGATATGTCATAATCAATGGTTATTAAAGATAAATAACTTAAGAAGTCCACTCGTAAAACATAAAGAGAAAGGATTTCCCAAATAAACAAATAAAGAGCATCGCCTTTTCACAACAGGAAATAAAGGGTAATGAGATTTAAATTTTATAGTTAAATGAAATTCATCTAGCCTTATCTCCACCAATTGGATACTTTGACAGTTTGAAGACTATCATAATGTTCATCAAATTCAAAACTACTCTGGTCACAACTCTCAGGAATAAATTATCTGTTGCTCAGTAAGACAATAACCTGGATCTTGAAAAGACAATTTTACCTTGGTTTATGCACCCAATTAAAATAATAGAAATCTCATTCAGATTTAAACCAGTGGACTCTATCAACTTTGAAAAAATGTAAAATCCTACTTTTCTTTTTGAAGTGGAAACCTATAAATCTATTCCTAAATTTTCAACACCAGAAGGCTGTTGATGAGCTTCTGATGTTGAATACTCTTTTGTATACTTTCCTCCACTAGATTCAATTGCTAAGTCTAAAGATAAAGAAGCAGAAGCAAGAGGATCCAATGCATATACTATCTGATGACGATCAACTAGATATCAATTGGCAGAGTTTGATTGATTCTTATTCAAGTGTGTCCCAAGGACTGATCAAATTTGTAGGTTGGTGCAAACTTGCAGATAACATAATGAGTAAAGAAGGTGCATGTTAGGTCTTCTAGTTAAGAACATAATCCATGCCAAGATTGGGAATAAAATTAAGTAAAAGATGTGAATAATACAATGTTATGGGAAATGAATGCAACATAGAAGGCATGAATTGTACAAATATAAACAACAAAGCTCTTTAGGTGAGATATATTCCAGAATTGAGCTGCAATCACATCAGTTGTTCAGTCCAACCTTGATCTAGGTTGATGATATAAAAATTACATAGCAAGATAAGAAGTAAAATTTTCAGTTTAACCTCCAAAATATTCCTCAAAGAGGTATCTTCATTTCAGGAATTCAGGTCCTCATACTACTCAAGGAGCCATTGATCCTTAATACCTGAAATTAACCTCTTCTAACATAAAGTACCTCTAGAAATCATTTATTCCTTCTGATAGTAAGTTATGCTTACTAATAAAAGGAAATATGCATCATTGAGAAATGCATATTTAAGGTGAAATTCAATAACTTATTTTCATGGTTTTGTATGATATTAATGTGACAGAGGAAAAAAATTCAAAAACAAAAAATCATATGAATTACAAATAAGAATTGCTTCCAAGCTGCAAATAAAATTGCACTCCGCACTTTATATCTCAAACATGTTACAAGAGTGCATATAAAAGTAGTTTTTAGAAGTGCCACTAAGACTCTTATCACAAAGGTATGAATATTTAAGTAGGATAAAAGGAATAAAAGTAAAATTATTACCCTTCGTCCACACAAAATGCATAGAAACAGAGGATTCCATGCAACAAGGTAACATTTAAAGCACATTCACAAAGGTATGAATATTTAAGTAGGAAAAAAAAATAAAGTAAAATAATTACACTTCCTCCACTCAAAATGAATAGAAACATATGATGCCATGCAACAAGGTAACATTTAAAGAACATTAAAAATTGTCAACATTAAAGAAAGATCAAGTGAATGGTATACTTCCAATTCCATAGAGAAGAAATAAAGCTGAACAGAATGGAAGAAACAAGCAAAATAGGAACACCAAGAGGATCGAGGACACAATTTGGTGCAGGAATGATCCTCTCCTTACAATGATGGTATCTACATGCCATGAAATGTTTTTTTTCATTGTCTTTATGTAGAACTGAAATTTTGGTTGACTAGGTATTTCAACAAAAATACTTTCCCTTTGGGTTTTATTTGATGGAAATTGCAAATTTGGAGGCCCCATCTTTGGGAATCCATGTGGAAAAGGAGAAAAGGACCCCTAAATTCCAACATCCATTGTATTGGTTTTGGGTGTGGACCTAGATGCTAAACATTGTCCTATTGCTTGTTGCTAACTAGTAGGAGATCAAATTGAACCTACCCACCCTTTATACAAAAGTAAAAACCTTGATTGAAAAAAGTCAACTATCTCCAAAGAATATCCTCTTCAACAAAGACACTCATGACAGCTTTTAAGTTGTAATTCAAGATGATTGCTACAAGATCAAAGAAGGCACAGATCAAAATGGTAGTTGTTTTAGCTGTGACAATTTGGACAACATAGACAATATATTCAAGTATTTGAATATATTCTATAAAAAAATGCATTGTAAGTTGTAACTAATATATGCCATGACACTAATCAATCCTCATCATATACTATAACCGGTATAAAGATCTAGTCAATAGATCTAGAGTCTGGAAATGGAACATGTGTAACAAATTACTTCACATGGATTCAAGAGTCAAAACTGTAAGAAAAAAAAGTTATTCCAAAGCAATTTGCAAACAAATACCAGCCTTCATTCAATTTAGTTCCTTATTGCCAGAGGTTATATATATGAGAATTGTAACTGTAATTTACCTAGGACGCTATTTATGGAATTCCCTTATTTACTTGAGACCACCAAAGACCACCAAAGATTGTACTTTACTAGAACACCAAAGATTGTAACTTACCCAGGACACTATTTACTGTAGGTTATATATATTAGCATAGTTCTTATTTATGGAAGTCCCCTATGTTGAAAGATTGCCACATGGAAGTAAGACACATTCCAAATGCAAGTTGTAGGTTTGGGTTTATTCAAATAGAAGCAATTGTTAATGCATTGTGAATGAGCATGCATATATCCATTAGCAATAACCCAAGTACATGACTTTGAGACAACACAATAATGATTACCACGAAAGGTGCAACTGTGCACATTATGCAAATCTAATTTCCTATTTTTGAATTTTTCTAGGTTGAGAGGTTGACTGATAATACCTAGCTTAACAAGATTGATATTTAGGAAATTTACCACAAATACCCACATCCTGTACACCTCTTCAAAATTGGATAGAAAACCAAGGGAAGAACTCACAATCTCAACCTATGAATAAACCTATGCACCTGTACACCTCTGTAATGTGCCCAAAAGTTATCTTACTATTGCTTCATTTTCCTAGAGTTTTCAATTACCATGATTTGTTGTTGGTTTATAATTGTTTTCTATTGTTGTGAGGATGGGACAGTCCCTAAATTGTGTCCATAAGTGTTGTCTCTGCCATATTCATGCTCAACAATCTCATGAATTAACCCAAACTTGATTCAATAATCCCTAACAATAATTCATACTTACTAGAACTTACCCATACGTGACTATGAGGCCTCTTATTAATGGTTTCACCAAACAAACTGACTCATAGTTGAGCGTTAAGGTCATAAACAAGACCAAAACTGATTTTGAAGCTAATATAAGGTAAAATCATGCTTCAGAATTCTTGGGAAACTTCATGCTTCATGCTTCAGAATCAACCACATTTCCTCCTCCATACTTTTGTTGGGGTTCCTTGCTCTTGTTCTCAACTAAGTCCATCACTTCCCTAGATGAAATATTAGAGTTAACAAAGGTATTTGGAAATAGCTTGTTCTCACAATGAAATGAGACTATCATACATTCTCTCTGACAAGGCCTTATTCTTGAAGATATACCCAATCAAGCATTGGGAGAGCAGATCATCAGTTCTTAGGGCTATGTGGGAAGTATAAAAGGCATGGACAGTCTCATTCAGTCACACCAAAATAGCGATTACTCATCTATATAAACCTCCAACTTCTAGTAGGATGGGCATGACCTTTCTATATTTGGTGTCATCACATGTAAGATTCTTCCCATACACTACATCTTGAGCAGTCTCCATCATTCAGGAAAGGAAACAACCTCTAATATTGTTGACATCAATCTCATAGTGAAATGATCTATTAGTTATAGCAGCGATACATAAATTTGGAGGTCAGATCTATTAGTTGACCATTGCTGGGATGAATTCCACAATTTAAAGGTTGTCATATATATTGCATGTACACTTGGAAGATGTGTTATTGCAGCTATTCCAGCTATATACACCATATTATTTGTTGGGTTTGAAGCCTCTATAGTTCACTAACAACATTGGAAATAAAGGTATTTTTTTTTAATGATTATCCCTGATAATCTGACCATTTATATGTCGTTAATTCATCTACATGACTGTTTATTTAGTTGCATTCAGATCTGAGTTTTAAACACTTTTCATACACATGGGTATCATCCAATTTCTCAAAGTTTGAGTACATGTATATTTACATAAGCTGTTAGCATTCTTAAGATGAATATCATGGGTTTTGTGATGTTTATTCATTCTACTATCACATGCAATTAATCTTTGGATAAATACATATTTACATCAACCAAGCAAACCAATAATCAACCAATAAAATGATAGTTCTATGAGCAAATCCATGCAGAAAAAGGAAAACCTCTAGTTTGGGTTATTACAGGGTTGAATCTAGGTCATTTGACATAACATTTTCTTTCCATCTTTTCTCGATGTTATCCTCCCTTACAATAAGCAACTCTTATCTTTGCCTAGGGATCCTTCATGCAATATTTCCTCCTCTAGATTTTTCTCCCTCCTTCACGAGAATTGAACCAATATTGATAATCTACTACTTAAGTCCATTCAGCTTTAAATGGGGTTGTCCTACTTCATTTCCCAATATATTACTTATGCATTCCCCTTTAACTATGTAACCCCTTTTGAAAAAAAAATTGGGCGTGAATCTTTATATAGAAAAGTTTGGGTATGCTCACTCCCAACAATCCCAACCAATAATCGAAGCACTACTCCCCTTTCCTTAAGCCATGGTAATTTCTCTTCTGAAAAGTGGAAAGCATCTATTTTCATTTCTGGGATGAAAAGTGGAAAGCATCTATTTTTTTTTTGGAATGAAGAAAAAATCTATTTTCATTTCTGGGATGAAAAGTAGTTTAAATAATTTTTAGTTAAATTGCAAATTTTTTATTTTTTGAATTTGTATTTTTAATATATAAATGGATTTAATTTCTTCAAAATCCTATTTTGATTATGAAATTTTGAGAAAATAAAAGATGAGAATTATTTTGGCAATATTAGGACAGAACCCATATCTCATCAACAAATACTGTTCCAAGACCAAGTCGTCTAAGCCTATTAGAGGAAATTTGGGGTCTAAAATGGGCCTTATAAGAAAACGTGCCAAAAATCAATTTAGTGAGTTGGAATTCAAGAACCAATAAAATTTCAATAAAATGAGTCAACCATAATGGTTGAATTGATATATTTGTCATAAAAGAAAACTACTTTTTTTGTTCGTATTTTCGACATATTTCCCTCTGCTTTTACTCAAATTTTAGGTGGGAGAGCTCGTTGGATGCGGAATTTAATTCCGTATCCGACAAGTACCCACACTGCATACTTTTGACACACCCCGCTACCCCAAAAATAAGAAATACCTGAAAAAACGTGATGATGACATCATCATCACATTTTTTCAGGTATTTCTTATTTTTGGGGTAGCGGGGTCCGTCAAAAGTATGCAGTGTGGGTACTCATCGGATCCAGAATTAAATTATGCATCCAAGGAGCTCTCCCACTTGGATTTTGAGTACAAAAAAGGGGAGATATGTTGAAAATACGACCAAAAAAAGTAGTTTTTTCATTCTTCCTCCAAAATTAATAACTATTATTTTATTATTTTAACTATTATTTTATCATTTTCCTTAGGAGGCCCATTTTAGACCTCAAATTTCCTCTAATTGATGGAAATAAATTCTTAGTGAATGATGTAACACTACTTCATAGCATCAACATACTGCAAAATGGTTGCATATTTTAGCTCAAAAATGAAGCTTCTGGAATATGGTCTACAACATGAAAATTTGTATATTGTTATAAGAATGTGAATTGATAATAACACATTAGATAGCATTTGATATCTTCCCATAATAAAATTGTAACTTGGATTCATGTTTCAATGATGTAAATTTTTTTTGGTATTCTAACAATCAACAATAAGCTATACATTACATCAAGGCCTAACTGTCCAACTTGGGTATTCATCAATTTTGTTGTCGTAGGAAATGTTTGTTCAATTATGAATTCTACACATTACAGAAAGTGATTATCTTAGGTTCCATTGAGTTGAAGCCTTTTTATCTAAGGTGATTCAATCGACCCAAGTTATGGATGAATATTCATATATTAAACAATCATAAATTCCTACAACTTATCCTCCAGGATAATGGCTCAAACGAACTGCTGCGCCAAATCCTTCACTAACTACTTTTCCTAATCTGACACCGGGAAATGAAATGATTCCACTTGATAAATGCCAATTTCGTGGAAAATTGAGGATCTCAGAAAGCTGGAGGCACCTCATTCCCATGGCATATGATAATAACAAGAATATTCTTCCGTTTCAGAAACACATTTTGGGTATTTGATCAACGGATTTAGATTAGAAAATGGGCATCTAAAATGTATGAGGCATCCATTGATCCCTAAATCTATCAATTTAAAAGTGAATCAACGAAGAAGAAAGAAGAGGAATTCAGAGAAGAATATAATTAACACCCATTAATGTTGGTTATTAGCTAGAATAAATAAGGAATGTAATATAATATCAGTAAAAATAGAGCATGCTCAGTCATTCTAGAACACTTAGGGTACTCAATGATTTGGGGGGAATTCTATCCTCTGCGACCCTATCCCCTGTGCTCTCTCCTCTACAATCCCTCTCCTATGTGGACCCTCTCCTCTACAACCCCTCTCCTTTCGATCAATGATTAAATTCCGACAACACCTATCCGAAACTAAATATTCCCATATGTGTGTGTTTTGGTTGATCGATGTAAGTTGTGCTAAAAGCGAGAAGGATTATAAGTAAGATTAAAAGTATGAAGAAAATTAGAAAAATATATCAGTTTGATGTTGTTCCCATAGTATGCTCTCTGCTAAAGGTAACATGCCCCTCTGATCTAATGGACCATTCGACAATCATCGATAATGGGAAGCATGGATGATTCGATCAACAAAAACTTGACGTTTCATGGCATGCATCGGTAGCAAGGGTCTCTAGTCTGTGAATGAATGATGTATCCTGGAAATAGTTCATGGAGAGCAAGGTACAAAGTAGGGTATTGATTTTGTCGGGGGCTTTGATTTACTCGTGGGGTATGTAGTTTTTGTGTCCTATCATGCGGGGAAATTATTTTATTTTATTTTATTTTATTTTATATTTTATATTTTATTTTTTTGTTTTTATTTTGTTGTATTTTGGTTTATTTTGTTTTATTTTATATTTTATTTTTTATAAATTTAATTTTAATATTTTTATTGAAATATGAAGAACATAACATGGGGTATAATAAAGTAGGGAAAGTATGTAACCTTGGGATATGAAAGATTAAGTTGGGATTGGGTAGGATTGGATAGATAAGGCACAGGGTTGACTAAATTAAGAAAGAACTAACTAGGCCAAGGGAGTAATGGAGATAAAAGGGGGAAAATAGGGTTTGGGTCGAAGGAAGAGAGGAGGGGAGAAGAGATGCTGACATGGAGGGTGTAGGAGATGGAAGAGGAACCAAAACAATGGATGGAGTGAGAGGTGATAGAATAGGGATAGAAATAGTGGGATAAAATGAGGAAGAAGAGAAGGTGCACAACTATGTTTTTTTTACATGTAACCATGTAAAATTTTGACCCATACATGCATAGTTTCTTTTGTGGAATAGTGTGCACAACATAGGCTAAACTTGACATGGTTTTGTAAGAAAAAGATAATGTTTTAAAGGACCCCGATGGGGTTCCTTTACACTTATAAGTTGACCATTCATTTGATCTAGTCCTTAATGTTCCAATACTGAGTGGACAAATGCATTTCATATCCATCTTTGAGAATGTTGAAATCCAACACTAAATCTAGATTCTACTACAAAAGGGGAATGGAAAATTGAGCAATTCATCATATGGAAGCACAAATTTTCTCATTTAGAAGAAAAATGACATATATGCAGTAATTATTGCACCCTAAAATAATCACTATAAAAATGGTTATCTAAGTGCACACATAAAAGGATTGATATATTGTATGAAAGGTTCCATTAATTCCATTAATAATTCCTTGTTGACAATTAGGTAATCTATAAAATGACATTCTAATGAAAAGTACAATATTGATATCAGGATGATGATGATCATAGGTCGATGAGGATGATGATCATGGCGATGAGGATGATGATCATGAGGATGACGATGATGACGACGATGACGATGATGATGGTGATGATGATGGACACGATGATGATGCTGATGTTGATGCTGATGATGTTGCTGCTGGTGTTGTTGATGATGATGATGAAGATGATGATGATGATGATAGTGATGAGGATGATGATGATGCTAATGATGATGATAATAGTGATGATGATCATGATCACAGGTCAATGACGATGATGACGATGACGATATGATGATGATGATGATGATGTCAATGATGATGACGATGACGATGATGATGTCGATGATGATGATGGTGATGATGATGTCGATGATGATGATGATGGTGATGATGATGATGCTAATGATGATCATGACGATGAGGATGATGATGATGATGAGGATGATGGTGATGATGATGATGGTGATGATGATGGACATGATAATGATGATGATGATGATGATGATGGGGATGATGATGATACTAATGATGATGATAACAGTGATGATGATCATAGGTCAATAATGATGATGATGATGATGGCGATGATGACAATGATGATGATGATGATGATGATGTCAATGATGATGATGATGGTGGTGGTGGTGGTGGTGATGATGATGATGCTAATGATGATGACAATGAGGATGAAGATGTCGATGATGATGAGGATGATGGTGATGATGATGTTGGTGATGTTGATGATGATGATGGTGATGATGATGATGGCGATGATGATGATGATGACGATGATGATGACGATGAGGATGATGATGGGGATGATGGTGATGATGATGTTGGTGATGTTGTTGATGATGATGGCGATGATGATGATGATGGTGATGATGATGATGATGATGATGATGATGATGATGATGCTGATGATGCTAATGATGATGATGGCGATGATGATGTCGATGTCGATGATGATGATGATGGTGATGGTGATGATGCTAATGAGGATGACAATGAGGATGATGGTGATGTTTAGGATGATGGTGATGATGATAACAAGTCAATGATGATGACGATGATGATGATATGATGATGATGATGTCAATGATGATGGTGATGACGATGATGATGATGATGATGTCAATGATGATGGTGATGATGATGATGATGTCAATGATGATGATGATAATGGTTATGATGATGAGGATGCTAATGGTGGTGATGATGATGATGATGCTAATGATGAGGATGATGGCGATGATTATGATGGTGATGATGATGGACACAATGATGATGTCAATGATGTTGTTTCTGCTGATGATGGCGATGATGATGATGCTATTGATGAGGGTAACAATGATGATGATGACGATGATGATGTCGATGATGGTGATGATTATGATGTCAATGATGATGATGATGAATATGGCGATGATGATGCTAATGATGACGATAATAGTGATTATGATGATGATGCTAATAGTGATGATGATGATGATTACATGTTAATGATGATGATGATGATGCTAATGATGATGCTGATAGTGATGATGATGATGATGATTATAGGTCAATGATGATGATGATATGATGATGATGATGATGATGATGGTGGTGATGATGATGCTGATGAGGATGAGGTTGATGAATATGATGATGATGGTGGTGGTGGTGGTGAAGATGATGATCATGATGAATATGATGATGATGATGATGGAGATTGTGATGATGGTGATGACAATGATGATGATAATGATGGTTCAAACATAATTAAATAGACATAAACATAATACATTATGCAACAAGATGTTCTCATGACATATTACCTCCTAGGATCCAACATTGCTACAATGTCATTCGGATTCATCATCCTTGTCATCGTCATCGTCATCCTCTTCATCCTCATCGTCATCATCGACATCGTCATCATCATCATCATCACGATATCAATTACGATCATCATTGTCATCAATGATGAGGATGATGATGATGATTATGACGGTGCTGTTGCCACTGCTGCTGCTGATGATGACGACGACGAGGATGATGATGAGGATGATGATGAGGATGATGATGATGATTATGACAAATATAGTGATGACGATGAAGACGACAACAACGATGATGATGATGACGATGACGATGACGATGATGGTGGTCATTATGATGATGATGACTATGAAGAAGATGATGATAATGATGTTGATGAGGAAGAGGGTGATGATGATGATGATAATGATGTTGATGAGGAAGAGGGTGATGATGATGATGACGACAATATTGATGACAAGTATTATGATGATGATGGTGATGACGATGATGAGGATGAGGATGATGAAGATGAAGATGATGATGATGGTGGTGGTGGTGGTGAAGATGATGATCATGATGAATATGATGATGATGATGATAGAGATTGTGATGATGTTGATGACAATGATGATAATGATGATGATGATGATGATGACAAGGATTATGATGATGATGATGATGATGATGATGATGATGAATATGATGAGGATGAGGATGAGGATGATGAGGATGAGGATGATAAATATGATGATGATGGTGGGTGGTGGTGGTGAAGATGATGAATATGATGAATATGATGATGATGATGGAGATTGTAATGATGGTGATGATGACGATGATGATAATGATAGTTTAAACATAACTAAATAGTCGTAAACATAATACATTATGCAAAAATATGTTCTCACATACCTCCTAGATTCCAACATTGCTACGATGTCATTCAGATTCTTCTTCATCTAACTCAACATCTGTATCATCATCTAGTTCTGAATCGCTATCTATATCGTCATATATATCACTATGATGATGATGATGCTAATATTGATGATGATAATAATGATGATGATGATGATCACAAGCCAATGATGATGATGACGATGATGATATGATGATGCTGCTGCTGATGATGATGGTGATGATGATGATGATGATGATGATGATGAAGAGTACGACGATGGTGGTGGTGGTTGTGAAGATGATGATCATGATGAAGATGATGATGATGATGATGGATATTGTGATGATGGTCATGATGATGTGTTATATTTTTATCATTCAAGCTAGCATTACGATCTTAGGATCTTTAACTGAGAGAATAACATGCATAGCAATAAAACACAAGAGACAAGAGACACAAATAATTTTCCTCAAGGAAACCATAAAGGAGAAAACCTCACAACTTCCTTATAGATAGAATGAGCACCAATGGCAGCAGTAAAACCTGAAAACATAAAGATGATCTCCATAGCTTTTGTCTCTCTCTCTCACTTGAGAGAGCTTCTCCTCTCTCACTCATGCACCCCAATGAGTGAGTGTGTGTGTGATAAATAGAGAGGCTCACTCTCTATTTATATTCTTTCGTTCACTTGAAACCCACTCCAACATGTTGGCCTCACTTAACAATTACTTACTAGAGCTGACATCTCTAGGAGTGTCTAATAACCCTAGTGCCCCACAACTTGTGGAGACTTTGCCTCCTCCGACCAACAAGGAGGGTTATCCTTAACACAATGGTGGGGACTATTGCCTCGACTTACAATGACTTACCTAGTGTCAAATTCTATAGGATAGTATAATAACCCTAGGGCCCCAAAACTATGGGGAATTTATCCCTTGACAAATAGGAGGGTTACCCACAATGACTTAACATGACTTGTTCACATTATAGAAAATCCCGATCGAAACATTAGGGCATGACATGACTAAATTACATTACAAACACATCCAAGAATAAACATCGGGGTATAATACATAAGATATACATATGAATACATTCTGAAGTTACAATTACATTAACACTCCCTCTTAAATAGGAAGGTATTCTCTCAACACAATTTATCAGCACAAGTCTTCTTCTCTATATCATCTGGATCATCATCAAGTTCACGTCACCTTCAAGTCATCTTCATCTTTAGGTCATCTTCATCTTTAAGTCATCTTCATCTGGATCCGGATCATCACTTGATCTGGATCATCATCACTGGATCTAGATCATAACTTGATCTAGATCATCATCACTGGATCTAGATCATCACTCGATCTGGATCATCATCACTGGAGCATCATCAAGTATGGATAATCACTTGATTTGGATCGTCACTGCTGGATCATCATCAAGTATGGATCATCACTTGATCTAGATCGTCACTACTGGATCATCATCAAGTCTGGATCATCACCGTTGGATCATCATCAAGTCTGGATCATCACTTGACTTGGATCGTCACTACTAGATCATCACTTGATCTAGATCATCATCAAAGCTGGATCATCACTAAATCATCATCATCATTACTTCTTCTGCTATCTCAATCAAATGGTGCTATCTCAATTCTTCTCGTCACAGGAAGTTCTACAAAATCAGTACTGTAGGCCTACCCTTCATGTAGGTCTTCATCAGCACTTATATATGACACTTAAGTTAGAATGGCCTGCCCAACTCTTACATCTGGCCTCATCTTGTCAGAAAGGCACGCCCAACACTAATATCTGACCACATCTTGTCAGAAAGGCCTAGCACTCACATCTAACCATGTGTAAACACATTGCGCCAGAATGGCTCAACACTTATATCCGATCATGTGAAAGCACATCGCATCAGAATGGATCTGTACTTACATCCAACCCCATATTTTCAGAAAGGCACAACACTCACATCTGACCATGTGTAAACACATCGCACCAGAATGGCTCAACACTTATATCTGACCTAATCCTGTTAGAAAGGCTCTGCACATACATTCGACCATGTGTAAACACATCGCATCGAAAGGTCTCTCAGTTCCAGACTGAGGATTCCTGGTAACTGACCAGGTGCCTCCATTCTCCTGGAGAATGGTAGTTTCCCTTACATCTAACCTACTCGTCAGAATGGCCAACACTCACATATGACATGGGAGGAACCTAATTCTTTAACCATGACAAAATGGCTCAGCCCTTACATCTGATCAAGTGGGAACACATCCCTCTATCACATCAGAATGGATCTCAGTCCTAGAATGAGTTTTCCTAGTAACTGACTAGGCACCTCCATTCCAAGAATGGAAATAGCCCTTATATATGATCATGTAGGAACCAATCCTACAGTCATATCAGAATGGCTCAGCACTCATATCTGACATGGAAGGAACCTAAATACTCTCACCATGATAGAATGGCTTAGCCCTTACATATGACCATGGAAGGAACTTAATCCTCTCCCATGTCAGAATGGTTCTAGGTCTCATCATTTCCCCTTGGATGGAACCTCAATCTCGAGAACACCAAGCTTCTCCCTGAAGTAATCAAACTTCACTTTGGCCATTCCTAGCATAGAATCACATCAGGGATGATTACGTCCAAGGATAACTTGCAAGCTTTGCCAGGACTTATTCTTAGAAAACCTATCTCATCAGTTGTGCTAGAAATCCTTCTTTCAAGAGATCTTGATCTGGATCACTGCTCCTCTCTGCATCATACAAATAAATGCAAGTTATACCAACCAAATCAAATAGTAGTTTTCAAAAGAAACATACTACCTCCCAAATAGCAATTGGAAACATCTTTTGCCTCAGTTGTACTCAGCGCCATGCAGAACTCCATCTTTCCAAACTAAGAGATCACACTTGATCCCATACTGAAGTAGCACCTCGAAGTGCTCTTCCTATCAATGGCACTACCTACCCAAAATAAATCCACATAATCTTTTGATTTGCCTCATACTTGAGCCCATAATCAACTGTACCCTTCAGGTACCTCACTGCATGATTTGCAACCATTAGGTGAACATGTCTCAATGTGTTCATAGCAAAGCAAATATCTGGTCTCGTATTCATCACGCACATCAAGGAACAAATCATCTGATGATACATCATGGCATCAACCATCTTTGATGAAGCAACACTCAATAGCTTCAGCTTCGATGCCATAGGTGTGGTCATGTCCTTGCAATCCATCATCCTTAACCTCTTTAGGATCTCTACTACATACTTCCATTGTCCACACCTCCATGCCTAGAATGTAGTGCATTGACACATAACATGAGCATCACTGGTCTTCCACCTTCAACCTTGAAGCAAAGGTTGGAATCTGCTTTACTCTTAGTAAAGGCTAGATTCATCAGTAATCTATCCATCCTGTCATACCATATAGAACCTCAGGATCTTCTGCAGTCACTCCTTCTGAAGTAGAGCATCATTCTCCCTCTGTCTTTTGTACTCTATGCACTGAAACATTCTGTACCGGAGTGACAAGTAGCTTCCTCTACTACTAATATTCTATGTATCCATCTAGGATCATTGGATACCAAGATCCTCTATCTTGAAATTTTTCAAAAGTTCTTCTCACACCCATCTGTGAACTTGTCATCCTTTATCAACCTTATAGCAAAGGTTAATATCTTCATCAAGCTCCTCATGTATGAGTTATCCCATGGGTGTCTTCTAAACTCATATAAGGCCTTCTTTCATTTGCACACATGATTATTCCTGTCATGTGTATTTCTAGTGGCTGCAAATGTCTCTTCGTAGTCTATGCCTCGTCCTACAAATCTTGCCTTATATCCCATGATGTTTCCATCTACTGCATGATGGAACTACAAACTTCTCTTCAGGTATTGATACTGCAACCTAGACATCATTCTTCTTGAACTGGTCTTCCTTTTCTTCTTGGTTACTTCTTCATGGTTGGAAGGTTCTACATCAATGATGTTGCTGCATTCGTCATATTATTTTTCATCTTGAACTGTCGTCACTTGTTCTTCGGAACAAGTCTCATTCTTCGTTGCTTGTAGGTGATTATGTATGCGATATTTCCTACAAGTCAAATGAATTTGTATGGTTAAAAAAATTTCATAAGGTATATTCATAATGGCAAGTTCTTATGCATAAACATATGATCATGCAACTAATTTAGCCAATACAACATCCATCCATATCTCATGGAAACTTTCTAGATGCCTTCCATCTCTACCAAGACAACATTGAGATTGTGCACTAATCAAATATGTTAGCAAAGAGGTTTCATTCTAGATAATTATCAATGGAGAGTTGTATAGCACCATGAGCTACTTACCCATTACATGCATATTAGTAGTATATTGTCATTAATGCAAACATTCTATCATGCATAATACATCAACCGAATATAAACAAATGCATAACAAAAACAATATCATGAAATGATAATTGAATACTTATATTTATTTGTTTCGTGGGTAGACTCCTTCTTGAGCCTTCAACTTCATCATATTCTTCATTCATAATAGCATCATTTCTTATCCAAATTCTAAGATGGATAAGAGGTTCTTCAAGAATTGAGTCCTTCATATTCCTCATCACTTGAGGGATCTTCTTTGGATGGCGAGAACTTGATCTTCAGTTGGTCCGATCTTCTCTTGAGCTTCTTCTTCTTCCCAGAGTCCATTGAAAGTAATCACTTATTCCTCACATGAATGAATTCCATGATTGTGGTAGGAAATTCAAGATGGCTATCACTACTTTTGCTTCTACCATTTCAAGTTGTTCTGCATTCTGAATCTTCACATTCTTCAACTATTTTCTCAAACCCATCTTCTGATTTATGTTCTTCCCTTAAAATAGCTTGATCAAGGAATCAAACATATCTTTCATTGTATTTAGGGAAGGCACTTGTGGTATAAGGTGATCCGTGATTGAATCAACAATGATCTTCTTGGCCTTGATCAATTTCTTCTTGTGTAAGGCTTTGAGCCTCATCTCCCTCTGAAACTGGAACCTCTCTACTCATGTAGGTGTCCAATCCATTTTCTTCAGAGAGATCATATACTTCCATGCTTGGAAGTTTTCAACTTCACCAAGCTTATCATTAAGCTGATGTGATAGATCACTTTGAAATGAGAACCTCAAATGAAAATAGCAATAGATTAGATCTTACCGATTTGAGGTGTTCGTCGTGGTTCTGGAGCTAGCTGATCTAGGGTTTGTCAGAGAAACCCTAATTTTCAAAACTTGGAATATTTTAGATCTAATTGGATAGAAAGATAGATCTCTTCAATTTGAGCTATCCAATGTACTCCTTTTTTAAAACATTGGAGGGAAGCTCCCAGAACATGAAGCCCTAGTTTTCCAATTTCTTCTATAGAAATTCCTGTTACTGTTTCTGTGGTATCTCCAAAATTACTGCTCTTATATGTTTGAAACTTCACAACTAAGGTATCCTCGCATGTCCCTAATAAAAAACCACAGGTTTAATCAGAATTGGTTTCACCAATTGGGGCTTATGATCATTTTCCCAAGGTGACTTGTTACAGAATTGTTCAGAACAATGAAGTTGTATGGAATTCCACATCTCACTGTTTCATCTTCTTGGTCTGAAATTTGGAACACAGAAATTAAATTCCGTTCCCTTTCTAGAACATCTTCAGGAGTTTCATTTGGACCTTTTTAGTGCAAGATATAGCAATTCTCCCTAGGTGTCCTGTTTAAGGATGAATTCTAGAAGAGGTTGGAACCCTAACGTGGAGGGATCATATATTCCAGAATATAGTGAATCTGAATCTGAATTTTGGAA
>LPNX010122570.1:299557-317676 GCA_001517045.1 Pseudotsuga menziesii
AATTGATTAGTTCGATATCTACTAATTTCACATTGTGGACATTTGTTTTCTGATGCATATTGTCCATAATATATAATATGATCATTAGGACATGCATCAATAGATTGATACTCCACTCCAATTTCTTTCATAATCAAGAATACCTCTCAACTTGTGCGTGGTAAATTATTTGATGGTGGTAATAGAAATTCACCCAATAATCTGCAACATTGACAAAAAGTCAAATGTAAACAATATACGTCATAAATATTTCATATCCCTAATTTACGAATTAATTAACAGTAAAAATAGAGGAAAATAATAAACTTTACATACCTTAGGAGCTGTGTGAAACAAGTGTTTGATAAACCATTTAAAACCTTCAAGTTCACCAACAACAATATAGCATATAGAATGTTGGTTGTTGAGCCTTCATAAAGAGGTTCTTGGGACTTCTCGAGAAGAGGAACATCATGAAAATCATGGAGGTTGTCCTCATCCAATGGAGAAAATGTCTCTTGCAGCAATCTATTTATCTCATCTTCATGATTAGTATCAATAACATCATCTTCGTCCATAGGATCATTAAGAAATCGATATTCAATAACATGATCTCCATGCTCGTCATCTTGTAAAGTAGTATTTCTACTATTATGTGGCAAATAGCTCTCTGGCAGTCAATATCTTGGGGACATTGTCTTTATATTTACAAACAATGCAATAAAATTAGTGTATAATATACAACACATATATTTAAAATGATGAAAAAAATTGTGAATACATTATCAATAGTATTACAAGAAGTAGAATATGTAATGAATAACATCTTACCAAGAGATGATATTCATACCCCCCTTCATCATGCCCCTTCTCCTTACAATGATTTTCAGCTGATGTTCTTAAAATTCTTCTAGTTCGCAAAACATTGCAATCATTGCAAGGGCAATAACACTTTCCATCACCCTTCACCTCCAATGTTTCCTTAGCCTTAGCATACCTCCTATTTTTTTCTTCCCAAGTATATTTATTTGACATTCTGATAGCCTATAACAGCAAAAAAAACTCATTAATCATTATATAACATACATCTAAATTGAATAGAGTACATACATACATACATACATACATACATATATATATATATATATATTAAAGGAGACCGAAAATTAAAGGAGGTGATTAGAGGATTACCTAATCAGGTGTATAGGATTACCTAAGTTATAATTCCCTTGGATTACTACATGTTGTTCCAATATTAGGTATTGGTGTATGGTGGGTAATGTCTATTCACTCTACATAACATGAATTTATATATTGCCTTAAAAAAGGGGCTAAGGAATTCTGTTAATGATGTCACAAATTAGGAGTTTTCATATTAATTCAATGCATGTGTTGGTATATTAAATATAGATTGTGGAAATTGAACCCAGGTGTTAGAACAATTACACTCACAACAATTGCCAATTACACATGCAAATTACTCACAAAAGGAGGCTGAATATGGAGCAGAACACTAATCTGTATTGAATAAGTGTAAAATAGACAACCCTATGAAGTCATAGGCTGCCACAATAAATAATTACATGAGAGATTCAAATGCATAAGGATTCCATTCAAATTTGGTCAAAAGTAGGATTACTAAATCTAAGAAAATCCCCCATAGGTGCATAAAGCAGTTTCCAAAACTATCTAAGAGCTCACGAATTGGAAAAATCAATTAGGCAAGCTAATAGGTGGTGGACGAACAACTCATACATTCTTTTCATAGGAGAAAAGAGTGGAGGATGATGAGGACAAAAAACAAGTTAACTTCACCTAGTCAAACTTTCCCAATTGCCTTAAAACTCAGAAAAAGCAGGCAATAAAGCAGAAAAAGAAGACATGTGCTAGGGAGGCCAAGAATAAAGCAGATTTGATTCCAAGAGGTTTCCCAAGCACTCCATGACTCAAATTTAGCAAGTTTGACCACAATGGATGTGTGGAGTACAACTTGCATAAGGTGGAATATGGAAACTAGGCAAATAAGACAAAAATTGGATTAATTAATGTCTAAGGTAGCTAACTATGGGTTGGTTATTCTAACAACCCCCCTTAATCCTGACTTATAAGTAAAATATCAGAAAATTATAGGGCCTAGAAACAAGGCTTAGTCACCCTTTACATACTGCATGTCCATTTAACCAAGGAAAGAGGCAAAAACCCAGTGGGAAAAATCCTCCCTTAAACATGGACAATAAAACAAAATTTGGAAATCTTGTCATCACTCATGCTTCACAGCATGATCAGCAATCCCCAGTAGTGATTTGATATTGCTGAATTTATTCTCACAAAAAACTTTGGTGAAGATATTTGCTACTTGTTCTGAAGATGAACAGAAGAGTAGGTGAATGGTGCCATCATGCACAAGCTGTCTAATGTAGTGCATATGGATCTCAAAGTGTTTGGTTCTCTGCTTATGAACTGGATCATTTCAGATTCGAATGGTACTCTGATTATCACAATAGATAGTAGTTGAGTATTCTGATTTGAAGCCACACTCTCCAAGTAACCCCTGCAACCATAAACATTGAGTTGCTGCATTTACAACTCCTCTGTACTCTGCTTCTGTAGATGAGAGTGCAATGGCACTCTGTTTCTTTCTTGACCAGCTGATTAGCCCTTCAACAAGCATGAACACATATCCTGATGTTGAATTTTGATCTGTGTTGTCACCTACCCAATCATTGTCAGTAAACCTAATCAAATAAAGATCAGATTTAGCTTTGTAGAAGATCCCATGAGTCCTTGTTCCCTAAACAAAGTTAAGGATCCTTTTGGTTGCTCTCCAATGGATCTCATGAGGCTGATCCATGTATCTTGAAGCCACACTTAATGCATAAGAAATATCAGGTCTACTATGTGTAAGATACAACAAACATCCAATCAATTGCCTATACAGTGTATTGTTTACCATAGGTGAAGAATCAACTTCTTCAAGCTTAACTCCTGAAAGGAAAGGAGTCTTGCTTGGCTTGCAGTCCTTCATATTGAATTTGTTTAGAAAATACAAGGCATACATGTACTGATGTACTTTGATTCCTTCTTTGTTTTGAGTAATCTTGAGCCCCAAGAATTGGCTCAATAAGCCCAAATCTGTCATTGAGAAGGCATGGTTCATTGCATCCTTGAAGGAAGCAATTTCATCCTTTGAGCTTCCTGTAATGAGAAGGTCATCAAAATACAAAAAAATTATCATTAATGAACCATGAATCATCTTCTAATAGACATTTGGATATGACTTGCATCGAACAAAATTTAGTGATAGTAGAAAGCTATCAATCTTGGCATACCAAGCCCTGGGGGCTTGCTTAAGCCCATACAATGACTTCTTTACCCTGCACACAAGAGATGGGTTAGTAGAAAATCCTTGAGGCTGCTGCATGTAAATATCTTCAATGAGATCTCCATTCAGGAAATAACACTTCACATCCATGTGGTGTACCTCCCACTACTTTGAAGCTGCAATGGCTAAGGCTAGCCCGATGGAGTCCATATTTGCCACTGGTGCAAAGGTCTCATTGTAGTATATGCCATGTACCTATGAGTAGCACTTGGATACCAATATATCCTTTTACTTTAGAGGTGAACCATCATCTACAAATTTGGTTTTGTATACCCACTTACACTGAACTAGCTTCCTCCCTGGGGGAAGATCAACCAGCTCCCAAGTGTTGCTCTTTTGGAGTGAGATGAACTCTTCTTCCATGGATTTTTGCCATATTGGATCATTTGATGCATATTCATATGTCTGTGGGTCTGATTCAATCATCAGATATCATTTCTCTACAAACATAGGATCTTTCATGCACAGAGCACTCTCAAACTGAGATCTAGTCCTCCTAGGATCATTAGGATTTCTAGCTAGTTCTCCAGTTGCATGAATGGTATTGGATGCCCATTTTGGTCTTGTAAGAATGTTAGGATATGCAATTAAATCATAATTATCAGACATATCAGAATCAGCATGTTCAACTATCTCTTCACTTACATTCAGAGGTTCTGGTGGTGAAGAGGATTCTCCAACTTCCACTGCTGCTAGGGGCTCTTCTTGAAACTGAACAAACCTTTCAATGAAGGATTTGTTTGTGATCAAATTGATCATATTGTACCCTTTTGAATATTCAGAGTACCCAACAAATAGACACTCTTGGCTTTGGGGCTGCAAAGCCTTCCTCTTTTCTGTTGGAATTCTAACCCAAGCCCTTGAGCCAAAAATCCTGAAATGGGTCACATCTGGCTTGTGCCCACTCCATGCTTCGAAAGGAGTCATACCATCTAGCTATTTATGAGGCACCCTATTCTGGATATAGGCTGCACAGTTTATAGCTTCGGCCAAAAAATTTGGTGGCAAAGTCTTACCCTCCATCATACATGTTGCCATCTCTTTCAGTGATCTGTTCTTCCTCTCAGCAACACCATTCTGCTGTGGTGTGTAAGGGATAGAATGCTACATCTGAATACCTACATCTACACAATATTGAATGAACTCAGACTTGACATAATCACCACCATTGTCATATCTGAGGACCTTGAGTTTCCTCCCATACTGGTTTTCAACCAAAGCCTTAAAGACTTTGAAGAGGCCAAAAACTTCAGACTTGTGTTTTAGGAAGTAAACCCAGCAATACCTGGAAAATTAATCTATGAATGTTCTCAAAAGGTGCAGAGGTTTTCTCATGACTATATTTCTCAAATTTATGCTCTGGGTGTTTTCGTAAGATGCAACCTTGACAGACTCCATTGGAAAACTTAATCTTTGGTAACCCTATGACCATTTCTTTTTCACTAAGATCAGAAAGATACTTGTAATTGAGGTGTCCAAATATTTCATGCCAAAGCTTGCTTTCCTCATTAGCATGAATCAGAAGAGAAGAGGGGTTTGAGTAGGGTAGGAAGTTTGAGAACATGTATACCTTGGAAGTGTGATTTGAAACTCCTTTTGCAATGAATTTACCACTTGAGATCTCTGTGATCTCAACTTCATCAGGGGAGAATATGACCTTCTTTGGAGACCCTGTGTGGGTCATCTGATACACTGATAAGAGGTTAGAGGCAAGACCTGGAACATACAATACATTGCTGAACTTACCATGGTCAAGATAAATCCTCCCTTTGCCCAAACTTTCAGTGAGAGAGTCATCTCCCAGTACTATTGGTGGACCTTTCGACATGTCAAGTGAGGTGAATGCCTCCTTGGTTGAAACCATATGTCTTGAAGCTCCAGAATCAATGATGAAATTAGGTTAGCTTGATGTGCCAGCAACCAATGCATGAACTCTCTCTTTGTCTTTTGAATTTGATCCTCCTTCCCTCTTCTTTGAGCTGTCTGGAAGGGAGATGCCATTCTTCTCCAAGAGTTGGGTCAGCATGTCTATTTGCTTCTTCATGCAGGAGCTTTCAGAATGATTTCCCTTACTGCAGTATGCGCACTTGCTCATTTCTACTTTGTTCTTCTTCTTCTGGGGGTTCTTCTTGGAACCTTGAGGCTCCTCTGGAGACTTGTTCTTGTCTCTCTTTTGCTCAGGTGTATTTTTAGCTTTCTTCTTGCTTTTTGAGTCCATCCTCGAATCTCCAGCAACTAGAGATTGGTATTTGGATGGTTTGATGGTGCCCATCATCACCAATTTATCTTGTTCTTGTGTGAGAGATTCCATGAAATTTGCAAGGCTAGGAATTTTCCAGGCTCGAGCTGTCAAATTTGTGGCATAGAAGGTCGATACAAACATTGAATAGTTAGGGCCAAGCTTTGAGAGTATGGCCAAAACCAATTGTTCATCCTTCTTTTCGATCCCACATTGTTTTAGCTACAAAACAAGTGCTTTGAACTTGGAAAAATAGAGTTGCAGGGATTTAAAGCTATTGGGAATCACAGAGATCAATTAATTTTCAATTTGATGTCCCCTCATCTCATCTGTCTTACCAAAAAGATCAACAAGCTTCTCCCATACTTCATTCGGTGTGTCAATCCATCAAGATGGAAAAGGAGGTCTCTGGATATGCTCAGACACAGGAGACCATAGGCCTCATCCCTCCTGTTGTGCCATTTAATCTTCTCTACAGTTGAATTGGGCTCTGCTTCTGTTGCCATATTCACTCTGTAGAGGCCTTTCAGTCTCAACAATATCTCCATCTCTTCTTTCCATTCAAATAAATTAAATGGAGTCAAGATGATCTTCTGAGATTGATCCATATCTCATAAATTGTCCCTTCAGTCAGTAGAATGCTCCTAGTCAATGATGTCGAACCTGCAATACAAATTGGAAGGAGAGAAATCGATCTACAAAGGCTCTAATACCATGTGGAAATTTAACCCAGGTGTTAGAACAATTAAACTCACAACAATTTCCAATTACACATGCAAATTACTCACAAAAGGAGATTGAATATGGAACAGAACACTAATCTGTATTGAATAAGTGTACAATAGCCAATCTTGTGAAGTCATAGGCTGCCACAATAAATAATTACATGAGATATTCGAATGCATAATGATGCCATTCAAATTTGGTCAAAATCAGGCTTACTAAATCTAAGCAAATCCCCCATAGGTGCATAAATCAGTTTCCAAAACTATCTAGGAGCTCACGAATTGGAAAAATCAATTAGGAAAGCTAATAGGTGGTGGAAGGACAACTCATACATTCTTTTCATGGGAGAAAAGAGTGGAGGATGATGAGGACAACAAACAAGTTAACTTCACCTAGTCAAACTTTCCCAATTGCCTTAAAACTCAGAAAAAGTAGGCAATCAAGCAGAAAAAGTAGACATGCGCTAGGGAGGCCAGGAATAAAGCAGATTTGATTCCAAGAGGTTTCCCAAGTGCTCCATGACTCAAATTTAGCAATTTTGACCACTATGGATGTGTGGAGGACAACTTGCATAAGGTGGAATATGGAAACTAGGCAAATAAGACAAACAATGGATTAATTAATGTCTAAGGTAGCTAACTATGGGTTGATTATTCTAACATAGATATGGTGTTTCCTTATAAAGTAATGCATTTCTATGTAAATTCCCAAGCGGGTTAGTATGTTGGGTTAAGTGTATTTTTGAAAGGAGTTGTTACACCATTTTGACAAGTGGTAATACCCATAGGATACTAAGTGGTTAATTGGTTCCCTACGTTGGTTTATAATTATTAATTGCAAGAAAGTCTACATTATGGTGTCAATTGATCTAATGTAGAAGAAATTGAGGGGTCGATAATATTGTTCATGTTCGTTATACTAGAGATTAAAAGGTTTAAACAAATTGACATGATATTGTCAAATGAGATTATGAATATATATGTAGACCCTAAAAAATTGAAAGGATTGTCAAATGGGATTATGGATATAGATGATAATATCGATATTGTCAAATGACTATCAAAGTTTGAAAGGATACACCATTGTGGTCTCATTGGTTGTGTATATTGAGGGGGATAGTTAAATCTAATTAGATTGTGTACTTGAAATATACGATGATGGCCATGATATTAACATTTTAACACAAACCACCATTTAAAAAATTACATTTTAACAGAAATGAAAATTTAAAAATTTACATTTTAACACAAATGAAAATTTATAAAATTACATTTTGTCACAAAAATCCCAAACTATATAAACATTTACTCCATTTCATTGAAGCCCTAGTTGGAACATAAAGGGTGCAACAAAAAAAAAGACTAGTGCATTGCAGTCAAATTAACCTAGAAAACGAATGAGATCAAAAATTTGATGTGTCAAACCAGTATTGGACTCTTGAAATCGCAGAATGAAAAGCCAATAGAAAGATCGTTGCAACTCTAGCAAATGATTCTAAAAATACGACTTAAGAACATGTATTTATAGATCAATGAGGGTGGCCGTTATGGCGAAAATGCACAATGATCAAATTAAGAAAAAAACAAAAAGTCAATGATCGTTAAAAAAATAAAAATGAAAACAAGTTTTCTTTTCGGCATTCATCACTATAGCGAAGGTATGGAACTTTCGTTGCTATAGCAATGGTATGGAACTTTCATCGCTATAGTGAAAAAGGTCCATATTGTTGCTATAGTGACGATCATTGGTGGAATTTTCAAAATTTTCCAAAAATTTAAACTGTTTTTCCAAGAAAACATTGATTTTAACTTTTTCGTGGAAAACTTTCATGGGACTTTTGAGCCATATGTAGTAGTGAAGGATGAGACTTGTTCCAAAGAAAAAGGGATGACAATTCAATATTCACTCCAATAAACATGAACCTAAAGCTTCCAAGGTCAAAGACACCGTGATGGAAGAAAGAGCTTCAAAAGAATATAAGAGAGCGGTAGATCCACCTAGAGAGATGAATATCATATTGGGCATGAGAAATAATTCAAGATGAAGAAAAGTATTATGAAAATTGCTAACCAAATTAAGAGGCCCCAGACACACTCTTGTTGTGTGATACAGTTGGGTGACATCATTGATGCAAACCCTTCCAGCTTTGGATGAAGCTATGATTCAAGAGTAATAATTGATCACGGGGAATGATGTTTAGGATATGATTCTAAGACCCAAAGGGAAGTCCGTAGTGTCTTCCATATGGATATACAAGAACAAGTATAAAATGCAAGGTTCGTGGTTTGTCTTAGAAAGAATAGACTATGGCATGGCATAATCTATTGACTAGATACACTTCTATAATAGAAGTATATATAGAGCAAAGAACCACCTATACAATGTAGGATTTGTACTAGCTTAGAAGGAACCCATAGATAAGCACATCCAAGACCTTGAAATATCACCTAGATTGATGAATATCTTAACCTTTTTTACAAGGTTGAAGATGGAAACCTATAGAAGATAACAAGCTCACAGATGGGTGCAAGAGGAACATTTCAACAAAGTTCAAAATAAATGGATCTTGGTATCTAGTAACCTAAGATGGATACATAGTAGCATAATTCTACCTTCCATTATAGTACCAAATGCATATGGATGATGATGATCTGCTTTAGGGGGAGTGACAACAGAAGATCTCCGAGTTCGACATGGTATGACAGGATGGACAACTTCCATATTGGATAAGGATTTACCAATAGTAAAGTGGGTTCCAACCTTTAAGGTTGAATGTAGAAGATTGGGTTATGTCGATGACATAACATAATGAACTTGTGCAATGATGGAAGAATACCCAAATGATGCTTGTGATATAGTACCCAAAATAGAAAGAAAGAGTATCGTATCTTCCAAGAGGATTTGTAGGATAAAATGTGTTGCTTATGGAAGGAGGATTCTCTCAGAATTGATTATGAAGAGACATTTTATCCAGGAGAAAGGTACACTTCCATCAAAACCATCATGGTACTTTCTTCCATGATGAAGTGGGATCTACACCAGATGGATGTAAAGACGAAATTCCTTAATGTCATGACTGAGGAAGAGGTTTACATCGAAACAACCACAAGGATTTGAAGTCGAGAACAAAGTGAATCATGTATACAAGTTGAAAAAGGATCTGTATGGACTGAAGCAAGATCCTAGATATTGGTATGGAAGAATAGATAGGTTCTTGACAAGCATGGACTTTACCAAAATTAATTTTGATCCTAACCTTTACCTCAAGGTTATGGATGATGAACCTGAAATACTATGGTTGTATGTAGATGATCTATTTCTCACTAGAAATGAGAAACATATCACACATTACAAGAAGAAGCTAGTTGAATCATTCAAGATGAAAGATCTTGTATTGATGCATTATTTCCTAGGGATGGAAGTGTGGCAGAGCTCAAAAGGAATCTTTCAGAACTAGGGAAAGTATGATGTGGAAATATTAAGAAAATTTGATATGTTGGATTGTAAATCCATGAACACACCCATGGATACCAACATGAAGTTGTTTTCTGATGAGACATCAGAGTTAGAATACATGACTCAGTACATGAATATTACTGATTTGTTGATGTATCTGATGGTTACAATGCCAGATATATGCTTTGTTGTGAACACCTTGAGTCAGTATCTAGTTAAACCTAGATGTGTTCACCTGATAGCTTCAAAGCATGTGATAAGGTACCTAAAAGGTATGATAGACTTGGGAATTTACTATGGTAAATATCATGACTATAGATTGTATGGATATACAAATTCAGATTGGGAAGGAAGTGTCGTAGATAGAAAGAGAACCTCAGGTGGATTTTATTATCTAGAATCCTCCATGATCTCATGGTTTAGTAAGAAACAATCCAGTGATGTTATCAGTATGGTTGAAGTAGAGTACATTGCATCTTTCTCCTCCTGTTGTGAAGCGATATGGCTTCGACAATTAATGTCAGGATTATATGACATGGAGTTGGATACCATAGTGATTCTTTATGACAACCAGAGTTGCATAAAAATTACAAAGAATCCTATGGGATATGGTACTGAAGGGAAATATAAAAATCCAGTATGTGAGTACCGATGAGAAAGTTGCTGATGTGGTGACCAAGATTCCATGACAAGCTTGATGTAGTTCGAAAATAATTTCCTTGCAAGGAGGAATAGTGATGACAATACTATAGACTTTCCTTGCAAGGAGGAACAATGATGTTGATATAGATATTTCCTTGCAAGGAGGAATGATGAAGATATGGACCCTTCTCGAAAAGGAGAATCAGGTCGAAGATATAGACTCTCTTCGGAAAGTAATAACAAGTTGAAGATATGGACCTTCTTTGGAAAGGAGGAACAAGTCAAATATATGGAATCTCCTCGAAAAGGAAGAACATGTCGAAGACATGAAACCTCCTCAGAAAAAGCCAGAGCAAGTTGGTAATATGGATCCTCCTGGAAAATGGGGAGTGATGATGAGATTGACATCAATGATGGGATGATAGTGATGATCAAGCATGAAAGAGGCTAAGTGTGCATGAAGATGCTGACAATGTCCGATATTCACTTGTGGATGATAGTATCCTCTCTTGAGGATGATAGGTATAACAATCTGTTCATGAGAGTGGTCCTTACTAGCTAAGGATGGCCCTACAGATATTACTCTCACATGGAGAGTACCCACATTCAATTGTGGATACCGTAGAATAACATTCACTTAGGAGTGGTCCTAACCTTAGTGGTATGGATTCCCTACGATGAGTTTTCATGGATGACAAGACTGAATTTTTTTATACAGTCGAGATCTAATCTGCAGATAATACTCTTGTATGGAGAGTATTCCTACATTCATATGTATATACCATAGAATAACAATTATTTGGGAGTGGTCCTAATTTGTGTGGTATGGATTCTCTATGATTAGTCCTTATGGAAGCCGTAGTATAACACTCACTTGGTCATGGTCCTAACCTGTGTGGTATGGATGGTATACGATGATTCCTCATGGATGATAGGGTTGACACTCGATGCGATCGATATCTACATTTAGTTATAGAATATTCAGCTGATCG
The DNA here is from genome assembly GCA_001517045.1 of Pseudotsuga menziesii. NCBI lineage: Eukaryota > Viridiplantae > Streptophyta > Pinopsida > Pinales > Pinaceae > Pseudotsuga > Pseudotsuga menziesii. Next base: position 310,974 of record LPNX010122570.1, read on the forward strand.
ATATCATGGATCATGATGATGGAGGATTGCATCATCCTTGGAATTATGTCCTAAAGTGATAGGTATTGATCATTCTATAATGGGATCATGTATGGATTGAATTTTCCTTGGAATTATGTCCTAAAGTGATAGGGATTGACCATCCCGTAAGTGGCTCAGTGAGGATTGCATCATCCTTATACTTATGTACTAAAGTGATAGGGATTGATCATCCCGCAAATAGATCATGTGTACTGTAGGTAGCATGGCAAAAAAGGATCAAGAAGATCAAAGTGATCCTACAAAGGATTATAGGATTGAAGTGCTACTACAAAGGATCAGAAGATCAAAGTGCTACTGCAAAGGATAAGAAGATCGAATTACTACTGCAAAAGATTAAAAGATCAAAGTGCTACTGCAAAGGATCAGAAGATCGAAGTGTTGTTGCAAAGGATAATAATACCAAAGTGTTGCTTCAAAGGATCTGAAGATCGAAGTGCTACTGCAAAGGATCATAAAATCGAATTACTACTGCAAAGGATCATAACATCGAAGTACTGCTATGAAGGATCGAAAGATAGAAGCGTTGCTGCAAAAAGGATCAAGTGATCGTGTGATGTAGAAGATGAAGACATTGAAGAGTAGTTTTTCCAGTTACTGATAAATGTTGAAAACTTCCTATGACGTATAGATGTATAACCTTGATGATGTTTCAGATCTTGTATCTTTGTTATCATATAGTATATTATGATGTTGTCAGTAGAATAACCTTTTCGTTAAGGGGGAGTGTTGAATATTGTAACTTCAAAGGATATTCTAAATGTATTTTTACTGATGTAATGCAAGGGGTATGTTATTATTCCTCTGGTGGGGTGTTACTATTGTATTTAGTCATCATAGAGTCATGAGGTAAATCCTACATTATAATTTGAGTCAATAGTACCCTAATGAATATAATATAATATTGTATTGAGTCTTCCTATGTGAAGTCGTCTAGTTAAGTGGTGCCGACTTGTTAGGTTAAAAGTCAAGTGACGAAAATATTATAAATAGAGGAGATGTGTTCCTCATTTTAACACACACTCACTTGTGTACAACACATATGTGAGAGAGAGAGAGATATTTGCTAGACGGAGGCACACCTATCTAGGGTCTTATCTTGTACTTTCTATACATCTTATATAGAGGAATCTTTGTGGGGTTTTCTTCCCCATAAGGGTTTCCCGGGATAAATATTTGTGTTCTTTTGTGTGGTTGTGCTTGTCTATATTTCAATGATATTTTACTTATGGTTATGTTGTAATGATGCTATATGTTATAGGATCTGATATGGTCATTAAAAAATTAACAGGGGGGTTATTAAGAGTTAGGGGGAAGAGGGGATGGCGGGGGGTACAAAAAATAATAAAAAATATTATTATAAATGGAAAAATAATAAAATGTAAAGCTATAGTATTATGCAATTCGAACACATTATAGTCTTACAAAAAGCATGTGCATTTTACATAAATATAACAAACACGCATTTAGGTTTGGCGGGAAGACAAATTTGATTTTAAACAAAACATGTGCATGTTTAGTGCCATTATGTCCCAACCTCCACCCATGATGGTGTGGAATTATGATACCTAAGTGTTTACTTTAGAATTTGCTTCGGATTCATCATGCCTATGCCTTGTAGTATGATAAACCATAGCTAATTGAGCATTGTATCCAAATTTTCAATATGATAGTGTTTAGTTGTTGGTTACAGTATGCTGCACACCATCATTTTTGATGAAATTTTAGAAACATATATGTTTTTTTTTGCAGATTCCAAATATGTATTTTTTAACAAGAATATATTTTTTTTTCTTATTTATCTTGTGTCATCACTCCTCGACTTAAAAAACACATTGTTAGTTCAATCAGCATGGACACAGTTTGTTCCCCTAGCCTGCATGGGGAAGATATAGAACAAAAGGACAAATCAATGTATCCTCTCCCTAGACGACTGAACTACTTAAATGTTAAGATCTCCTTACCTTGATTTTGGAAGGTTGTCCTTGTTTTGTAGATCCTTATGCGATCATCTGTACCTACAAATAACACAAAAAACAAGACAAAAGATGGGAGCAACAAGACACTTCAGTAATCTATACTAATGATAAAAAAAACCAGTAATAAATAATCAATATCAACATGAATCATTTATGGGAAAGGGAAACATGTTTGTATTAAAAATTTAGAAAATAAATCCACAACCAAAGTGTTGATGTTGAATATTTCCTTTTACAAAATATTTGCTCACTCTCTCACACACACTACAAACTATGAAAAATCTCATTCACAACCACTCTCTCTTTTCCTCCTATACCAGAATTGAATCCAACAACACAAAGGTTCTATCTTGGTGTCCCCCTCACATGGTCCATGTAGCTTGATTTTATAAGCCAAAGGAAACCAAAATGGGTTGAGATATTTTGAGTGGATGGTAGGGAATGATCCCTAGGGGCTAGGAGGTTGAGTACCACCTATCTCAAGTAGTTAGGATCATCCTTCACGAGATATTTCTTCTAGAAATTTATTGAAAATTCCTTTTTCCCCTTTTTGGATTATTGACGCTCTATGTAAATAGGCCAGGTGCATTGACGCTCCTTGTGGTTACGTGATAGGAGCCATCGATGTGCCCTATCGATCGACAAGAGGTGCCAGGATTGTTTGACGCTCTGTACCAGGAGGAAAGTTGCATCAGATTGAGCAACAAAATCTCGAGAAGATGATTTGTCCAAGGGACTTTTAAGGGATCAAGAGTTAAGAAATATTTTGGGTGTAATAGAATGCCCCCCAAAGTATGAATCTAGAAGAATGTGATAGGTGAAATTATTTTCTTGATATGGTTCTGGTATCAGAGGAAAAAGAGTGGTGAGTGAATACTTGACACAAGACTAGCCCCAACTATCTAACTGAAGCATGGATGCGGACCAATACAATGTAGATTCATGTATAATGACCATGTCATGGCTATTGAAAACACACTATAGATCCATGATTAACAAGACTCAATTTTAAAAATGGCTACAGAACATACATGTTATATTTTATTAAGATATGATTAGATTATCTAGGATATTTATCTAAAAGAATAAAAAGTACAACAAAATGCATAAGATGTTAAATATGCACAATACACAAATATTTTCATCAAGAAAACCATAAAGGAGAAAACCCCACAATTTTTTTTCAGAATAGTAAGATGATAAAAAGTAGTAATAAGAAATGTTCAACTATATTTCTCTCCTCCAATGATTGTCTCTCTCTCTCCAATGCCTTAGAGAGTGTGTGAGGTGTGTATAAATGATGGAGAGTGCCTCCATATTTATACCCTTTCAAGTCATTGACCAAATATAATACTTGAGCCTACATGTCATCTAACATGGGTCCCAGTTCTCCTAGAGAGACCATAATTACATATTACATGATGTTACACTAAGGACTATTGCCTCGACTCACAACTGAGGTTGTAACTCAAGGTATAGACACAATTTAGACACCCTATAAAGGGGTAAAACACATCCCCAATGGGTGTACAACAACATACAATGATAATATACATCAGAATATCTTTTGAGGTTACAAATACATCAACACTCCCTCTTAACTAGGAAGGTATTCTCTCTCTACAAAGTCATTAACACATCTAGCTAGGTCTTCAACACATCATCATCATCACAGAGTCATAGAGTATTCATTATATCTGATGCCATCATCTTCTTGTAATTTGATCATCATCCCATACTATTTGTCATCAAAATTTTCTACACTGCTAGCCCTTTTTCATGCTGGATATAGGCCTAGTCCTCTGTCAGGACTTCATCTACAGTGCCAACCCTTTTTAATGTTGGATGTAGGCCTATCCCTCTGCTAGGTCTTCATCATCTCTACAAGCAAGTCATCAAGTAGGTACATCCCATGACTTATTACATGCCTCTTGCAAAACCTGCAAGATATCCTAGGAATGATTATATGCCACTGCAAAACCTGAAGGAGCATCCTAGGATTGATTACATGTCTTGCAATACATGTGTACCCTAATATTACCTCATCATATTCATATCATATCATCATCACATGGAGCCCAACCTAGATACACATAACACAACACTTACATTCAGCAGCATGGTAGGACACACCTACTACTATTCGAGAAAAGGCTCCATCACTTACATCCATCAGTATGGTAGGACACATCTACTACCATTTAGGAAATTTTACAAAAATTACATCTACCAGCATGGTAGGAAACACCTACTACCATCCAGGGAAAGGATCTGCACTTACATCCACCAGCATGGTAGAACACACCTACTACCATCTGGGAAAGGATCCACACTTACATCCACCAGCATGGTAGGACACACCTACTACCATCCAAGGAAAGGCTCTACACTTACATCCACCGGCATGGTAGGACACACCTACTACAATCCAGGGAAATGATCTGCACTTACATCCACCGGCATGGTAGGACACACCTACTACCATCTGAGGAAAGGCTCTGCACTTACATCCATAGGCATGGTAGGACATGCCTACTACCATCCGGGAAAGGATATGCACTTATATCCACCGGCATGGTAGGAAACAAATACTACCAAATAGTGAAAGGATCTACACTTACATACGACCATGGGATTTCTAGCCTTCCATCATGTCGAAAAGGCTCATGTGTATCTGCATCTTCTAGACTTATCACTTCCCTTTGGAGGGAACTTTGATCTAAAGAACACCAATATTCTCTCTGAAGTACTCAAACTTCACTCTGGATAATGAATTGGTCAATACATCAGTTATTTGCTCGTTCATCGCAACATACTGGAGCTTCACTGCTCCTCTATACACCATATCCCTGATATAGTGATACTTGATCTCGATCTGCTTCGACTTGTCATGGAACACCGGGTTCTCTGACAACTTCACACAACTCTGGTTGTCACAATATATACAAGTAGCATCCAACTGGAGATCAAACATATTAGATAGTAGCTTCCTTAGCCACACTGCCTCATAACTTGTCAAACAAGTTGTGACATACTCTGCTTCGGCTGTACTCAGTGCCATGCAGGATTGCTTCCTGCTAAACCAAGAGACCACACCTGATCCCATACTGAAGCAACACCTTGAATTTCTCTTCCTATCAATGGCACTTCCTACCCAATCCGAATCAACATAACCCTCCAAGTTAATCTTCTGATTCACCTCATAATTGAGCCCATAATCAACTATACCCTTCAAGTACCTCAGAATATGCTTTGCAACAATTAGGTGAACATATCTCGGATCCATCAGGAACTGACTCAATGTGTTCACAACAAAGCAAATATTTGGTCTCATATTCATCAGGTACATCAAGTACCCAATCATCTGACCATACATCATGGCATCAACTGAATCTAGTGAAGCATCACTCAATAGCTTCAAGTTTGATGCCATAGGTGTGGACATGGCCTTGTAGTCCATCATCCTAAACCTATTCAGGATCTCCACTGCATACTTCCTTTGTCCAAGGGAGATTCCATCTGCACTTTGCCACACCTCCATGCCTAGAAAGGAATGCATCATACCCAAGTCCTTCATCTCAAACTTGGAAGTAATTCTCCTTCTTGCATATTTAATGAGTTCCTCTTTTGTTGTTAGGAACAGGTCATCGACATATAACAGGAGCATCACTTTTCTTCCGCTTGCAACCTTGAAGTAAAGGTTGGAATCTACCTTAATCCTAGTAAATCCTAGATCCATCAGTAAGATGTCCATTCTGTCGTACCATGTTGAACCTCAGGATCTTCTACATTCACTCGCTCTGAAGTGGAGCATCATTCTCCCTCTGCCTTTCATACTCTATGTATTGAATCATTCTATAATGGAGTGACAAGAAACTTCCTCTACTACTAATATTCTATGTATCCATCTAGGGTCACTACATACCAAGATCCTCTATCTTGAAATTTGTTGAAAATTTCTTCTCACACCCATCTGTGAGCTTGTCATCCTCTATATGATTTCATCTTCAATCTTGTAGCAAAGGTTAAGATTTTCATCACTCTAGGTGATATTCAAGATCCTTATGTAACTATATGTTCTATCCCATGGGTTCCTTTTGAGCTCGTACAAGGCCTTCTTTAATTTTCAAACATGATTCTTCCTGTCATGTGTCTCAACCCCCAACGGCTTCTCTATGTATACTTGAATCATCACTGGTGAAAATGTAGTCTATTCCTTCTCTCTGTGACAAGCCCCATGCTATGGATATTGCCTTGTATCCCACAATCTTTCCATCTATTGTATGTTGGATCTTGTAGATCCATATGGAAGACACTACAGACTTCCCTTCAGGTCTCGACACTGCATCCTAGACATCATTCTTCTTGAATTGGTATTCTTTGATCATAGTCTCCTTCCCTTTGTTCTAGTCTACTTCTTTATATCTTGGAAGGCTCTGCATTAATGATGCCACTCAACAATGTCACATAACTAGAGTGTGTCTAAGGCCTCTTTATTTCTTTGGAAGTATCGTCATACTATTATTCATCTTGGATTATTTCTTGTGCCCAAGGTGGTATTCATCTCTCTAGGTGGATCTATCGTTCCACTAGTGGAAAATGAGAGATTAGTGACAAAAAAAATGACCAAAATCCGCATATCAATGACCACTTTTGGTTTGGCGATCGCTGGTGGCTAATTTGCG
>LPNX010122602.1:0-65955 GCA_001517045.1 Pseudotsuga menziesii
AGGCTCATGAACCAGCGTAATGCATTGTCCTTAAGGGTAGCAGGAAAAAGTTTTAATTTTTGGGCATCGGTGATATAATCGTAACTGCGACAAAGAATATCAAACTCCAAAAGGAATTCGTCTGGGTCTTCTGCCGCCTTTCCATGGAAACGAGGTAACACCGATGGTGAGATATTCTTCATAGGAGCTGCCCCATCTGGTTGTTGAATAGGAAATTGCAATGTAGCCACCGTTCCCTCTGGCAGGGAACGATTCTCATGGTGATATTTTTCTCCCATCACTTCTTCCTCATCTGCCCCATGTCTGTTACTCATCTCTTCTTCTGTTTCCTCTTCTTCGTCTCCTCCTATGTTCTTCTCTTCACTCTGCTCTTGTTCCTCGTTCTTCTCTTCGTTTTTCTTCTGTTCCTCGTTCTTTTCTTCGTTTCTCCACTATCCTAGGAGCTTCTGGTGGTACTGATCCCACTCTTCCTTAGTTACACTCCTCCCGTTAATGTGATAATTCGGACCTCTACCAGCAGGTCCCGTTGTAACAGTTGTGTCCTTGTCTCCAGGGATGGCTGAGGACGACGCGACTGCTCGTGTCTTCTCCACCGTGGATCCCGATGCTAGCACCCCAGGATCAGCGGGGTTTCTTCTGTTGGGAGTTTCTTGAAGATGAGCTCCAGTGGATGAATCAGTTCTGTCAACAAGGTCGTCAATGAACATCCTTCTGCCCAATGGTACTCCTCGACCTCGACCCGAGCCACCTGCACCGTTAGTATCTTGTGGGGTTTTGGGAGTTGGGAATTGATCATGTTTTACCCTTCTAGTATTCATACAACCCAAATCATTTCATCAGAAAGAAATAAAAAGAGACTGGCTAAAAAAATAATTATCAAATGCAACTACTGATAGTGTTTAATTACCCTTCCACGGCAACGGCGCCAAAATGTCGAGCACCCTAAATGCAGATAAGTTATTATCAACACACAGAGCTTACGATATTCATTGTCAACCCGAGGAAGTCTTTTGTTTCAAAGGGTAAGTGCACAATATATGCTAAACACCAAATCATTGTAGTGAATACTGTTCTTAACAACTATGTTTATCCCCTCAACTATGTGTGATCCCACAAATATTTTAACTCTACGAATTCAACCTTTCCTTCAATGCATCAACCAGAAATGAAATCAACAATTACTGACAGAAAGGAAATTCTACTCACTGCTCAATTCAATGGAATTGCCTATTGATCTAATCACACTCAGAATCTATAATCATAAATTAACTATAATCTAGAAATTCAATTGCGACAGATCACACTCAGCTGTTCTAAGAATTGAATTGCAGAAATAAGAATCAACAATTATAACAATCAAAGAATTACACAGGATTCGTGGGATGTCATTCTGAACTATGAGATGAACAGAGTTGTGCACAGCTAATAAATAAATTGCATGAATATTACTACTCAGTCGACTGTCACGCTGTTACAGTTATCAATCTTGAGAAATGCAATCCTGTAAATCACACACACTACTGCTGCGCACACAGAAAATGTAATTAATGAAACTTCACACAACCATAAATTGAAAGATCCTACCTTAACTCAGCAATCTCTGCGGAAGGCGGGCCCAGCCTTCACACAGAGACGCTGGATGAACAATGTACAACTCCCTTAAACCAGCAGTACTCTTTGTATTAAAAAGAAAGGATTATTACAGATTGCTCCCGCTGTTAATACACAAATGAATTAATTATTTTCCAACCCCCTGGGCCGAGACATCTTTATGCATTTATACCTACAAGTGATAACATCCCATCCTATTACAAAGGGCAGCCATGAATATCTCTGATCTTCAGGCGCCCTGAATAACATTGTTTGTTACAAGACGTGGCATGATCCAATTATAGAAAATACAAGAAGATTGTTGACTGGCCCAGAAGTAGCGATCTTCTCAGATCGCCATAATATTCGCGCAGCTATCCTGAAGACCCCTCGATCATAGCTCGTTCTGTTGCGGCTGGTCTGACCGGCCCTTGACTGGAATGTCACGTGCCTCCATAGATGAGGGGCAGATGAAGGATCCTTTTTGTGTCATGACCACCCCTCGTCCCTAGACTTGTTCAGCTTCATCCCCTGCATTCTGCTCATCTCACATTGTCTTCATAGATCACACATATTAGCACAATTTCAAGAGATAAATAGCCTTAATTGTCACAAGAATAAGCATTAACTAAGGTAAAATAATAATCAGTCTTACCTTGACAAATGAAGGAATAAAGTGAAGAAAGTCAGTCTGATTGGCATGCTAAGCAGTGTAAAACAAGGGAAGAAAGGTGATTAAAGATGGTTAAAAAGGGACCAAATTTGGACTCAACATGACATATGTCCATTATGTCTATTCATGGCCATTTTTATGTATATATTTCAAACATGTACTCATGTTTTCAGATTCATTATTGTATTATGTTGATGAGTGGCTAGTTCCTCTAGATGGGTCTTCACTACTCCACTTCTGGGATTGTTATAATGTATTCCATCCATCTTGTACCACTATGATCTCACACATTAGGGGGAATATGTTATAGCATGATTTTCTCTACCTTATGCATCATGCATTAATGGCCTTCCCTTATCCCTATGTAGACTTACTATACCCCCCTTACTCATTATATTCCTGATGCTTCAGTATAACCCTAAAAACGTTAGTTTTAAAGATACACATGGGTGAACAGTTATGAATCCCACATATACACATTTTTCACCATTACAACACAAATGCATTAGGTTTTGTGCCCAAAATTAAAAAATATTTTTTATTTTCCATGCTAAGTCACGGTGGTTACAATCCTTGATCTTCCATATGCTGGAAAATGTTCTAATTCGGCCCTCTATTTCCCATTTGATAGCTATATATTGAGCCATTGTGAAGCATTGGAGGAGGAGAAACTTTGAGAGTAAGGAAAGTATAGTGAAATTTTGCCTCATTGCCATATGTTTAGTCTGCATCCCTTTATCCTTGTTGATTGAACTCTTTATGTTCATCTCTCAAGATCTCCATTGTCTTTATGAGCTTTCCTTTACATGGAGGATTGAAGTGGTGGAGGCCTAGGTGGAGGAACTTTTTTTCTCAATTCCAATGATTTTCCTATAGAGGTGGTCACTTTGTACTTCTGTTTTGAATTAATAGAAATACTCTTTTCTCGTCCAATTTCATGTGCAAATGTTATATATATTTCCATGGGTATATTTTCTTCATACATGTTTAAATGAATTATGTTAGATTAGGTGCTAACATTTCATTAATATATTATATGTTTGGACATTTTTGTTGTTGAGGACAAGTTGTAGGTTTCAAGAATTGGATTGAAATCTCAACTGTAGACTTCTTCAAACTTCCCGTTGAGGTATGGACATTTAATTTTGTTGTTATCATTTACATTATATGTCGTATTTGGGATTAGAGTTGATTTCTAGTGTCATAATGTCTATTGTGTTTCACCCCAAGCCATAGGAAGATTTTATATGTAACACAATTCATCATGGCACTCTTGATGAATGTCTTTCATATCCTAGAACATATTGCTCCCTTTGTCATGAAGTTCAACTTGATGTCAAGTCCATTTGACAATTTTCTGCAACTAGAACATCTTCTGCAATTGTTTTTGCATAATTAGGTCAGAAAACCCTAATTTAACTACTACTCTATCTAACTGTAGAACTCATTCACTGTTTGAACCTTCTAATAACTAAAGTGAGTACTGGGAATAACTGCCACTGGTCCTCTGGTGGATAAGTCACTGTTTTACTTAGATGGTTTAGTTTTGGTGACCCTTTCTTCCTTTATGTCACTAAAAAATTGAAGCATACCTCCCCTGATGTTGTTCTTCAATGCCCTTCATCTTTATACTTCATCCCTGAGCTATTCATGTTTTCCCAAAACTGATCCTTCATGCCAAAATTTGATCTTGTGCCTCTTTCTGCTTTCGATGGTTAAAAGGTCAAAATATTGAAACTGTTAGCTATTGAAAGCGCTGCTTTCAGTGGCTAATGAACTGCCTCAGCATCTGCCTAGGCCACCAAAATCCTTGTTCTTCAAAAATTCTTAAGCCACCTCCAAAATTATTCTTTCAAGTTTGTTTGCTTATCTTTTGATTCAGTAGGCTCTATGTTAGGAAGTTTAGCAGCATCCTAAGTTGATTTTGGAGGATGAAGGCTTATTGCAGCTTCAACTAGGGTTTCCAATGTGAGGTGAGTGCTAGGGTTTGCCTTCGCATCCTTCATCTATAGCCTATGAAGCCTAATCATTCTATACATCCTTGTGTTGTCTTTCAAGTATCTTTTGTTTAGTCTTTTTAGAAAGGTATACCTTTATCTAATCTCTAGGTAAGAGTTATGTAGCAGCTTATTCCTCCTGGTCAATGTAGCATTGTTTTTCTTTATCTCTCTCTCTAAAATTTCCATTTCATACACTTTACTCAGCAACTGATTTATCCTTTGTGTCTTGGGATTGCTAGAGGAAGTCTTCTCTGCTGGTTCATCTTGCTCTTTTGGTGTAGGTGATGGGAGTTCTTCAATCTCTGCTACAACTTGCACTGCTAGGTCAGCACCTTCCTCTCTTTCCTCTTCTGAATCTGATTAGGGAAGGTTCAAAATGTTCCCACTATGTGTTGTGACTTCATGGCCCTTTTCACTAAAAACTAGGTTTCTTTTGACCTGCTTCGCTTTAGAAGAGGAAGGTGGTTGTTCTGCTATTGTTGGGGATATATCCCTTCTCTTCCTTTTCCCACTCCTTGGGGTGCTAGATTTTTTTGAAGGAGACTTATCAATTTCTTCTGGTTGTAGGCCTATTTCAAACCCATTCCAAAACAAGAAATATGCCCATGCCATATTGTTGTACAGGATTACACACCTAATAACCTAAGGTCGGGGTTACCAACATGCTCAATGACTTGAAAACAATTGACTTCTAAAGTGCAGAATAGGAAATAAGAAGGAGAGAAGGACTTACTTGATTAACGAAGTTTGTTCCTTGCTTATCCTCTTCCAATCTACTCCACTTCCAAAGTATTCAAGTCTTACTCCTCTTTCACCTGTTCAGAGACGATCTTCCAGATATAGAGTGATTCATATGTATATAAGAAGGTTAGACAAATCATATATAAAATGTAGAAGCATAAACATTTATCAAACCAAGATACATGAGACACATATGGAAGAAGTAATCTCTTTATTATCAATAGTGAGAGAGTTAAGAGTACAATCAAACGTCTGAGAAAAGGACTCCTCCGCAACCAAAGGACTCTGAGTTCCACTGCTCCAAAGACTTATGTATACAATCCACCAGCATAACTTTGCTCTCCAAGTGTAAGTATCAACACCCTCCCCAAGGCCTGTATTTATATGGGTGAAATAAGGCAGTTCTCGAAGGTTAGGGAGGTTATAGCAGTTAAGGAAATTAAGTTAAATGGCTTAACTAATCTCCCATTAGTGCATGTCTTTATGTTTAAATGCTAAGAGACACATTCGCGGGTCTATAGTAGAGCAACCCGTGAATGATTCGCGACTTATCATAAGGGAAACCCGTGAATGATTCACGACTTATCATAAGGGCAACCTACGAATACATAGATTCGTGACTTGCTACAAAGGAGACTCGCGAATGACTCGCGAGTTGTATAGAAAGATAGTCGTGAATACATCTCAATATAGCCAAATGACAAAGTAACTAGGTGGATGGAGGAATAATGTATTTCCTAATAAGCCAAGCTATAGTGTTATAGGGAAACCTCTATCCATAAGTGTCCTTTTGTGTGCCAACATGAGGGATATCAACACTCAGAAGGAGAGGTGCCACTCAGGTGTATAACAGATGCCCCCTAATGTGTGAGGTTAGAGGGGAACGATGGCTGAAATACATTATAATCTTTAACTCTGGAGAACTTAGAAATCCAATGGAGCAGAGAGAGTACCTGAAACAAATACATAGTAATGTCATATACAAAGTTACATCTGAGGATGCTATGTTCAATTTACTGGAACACTAGCTCCTTTACAATATTTGAGTACATCATATTATATGGGTAAAAACCACGTATATTACAAAGGTGGATCGAAGCCACAATATACAATAATGATGAGTGTTCAAAGATCTGGAAGCTGGATATCAGAATAGAACATAATCTTGCGCAACTTAGTCCAAAGTGGGGGACTAAGGTCTTCATAAAGGATCCCAAAGAACCAGTACAATCCAAGCCATGTGAATAAGGGTAAGCTGAAGTCGAACATGGAGAGGATTCAATAGTTTTTCAACCAATAGGTGATAATTGACAACTGAAGCAAAGGAGTTCACCAATGATGAAAGTGAATCCTAAGGTACTATCGTCAAAACTCTAGGTCTTCGTCATCAGGAGGTACTGAAACGGAACCCTGTTGTGATAAGGAAGGCAATAGATCCTCCAACGGATCACAAGAGTGACTAGGAACTGGGCAAAAGAAGGGAGACACAAGTATGATATATATAACAGTGATGGAATCAGGCTATAGATCAGACATCGGGAAGAATCCTTGAACAATGAGCACGACACAGAGATGACCCAAGGCAGCATAACTAATATATAGAACAACCAGACCTATCTGTCATGTAGAAGACATGATCAGATTCCCCAGGTATAATGGACAAGAGGAGGAGACAGAAACTCAAGGTGATAGCTGAACAAAGGTGTACACTGAAACATGGATATCGGAAAGCAAAGAGTTCTATGTTCAAGGATGACATGCTGCCATTACTGAAAACAAGAGAAAACTTCCTCCTTACCTTCCCTGTTAAGTTTTAACGAGTCCAGGAAAGTCAACTCAGTTCCCTCTTCATTTTTTAACAAGCTTGAAGAGATGGGAAAATAATGCTTGATAGTGTCACTGATCCGTGGATTTAATGAGCCCGAACTAGTACATGCTCATGCGGTATTTTCACATTTAGAGAGTCTGAAAATGCCAAAGAAGACTCTAGGGGGGTCCTTTTTCATCCAATTTAGTCTCCTGAAGCCGAAAAAGTATAAAACAAACCACAGAAGAACACTCTTAACTTTCGAAGAAGAAAAGGTGAACCTTTTTTGTACTTAGTCAGGAAGGTCCAAAAAAGGTTAAATCACCACCTACCCAATGCTCCTTCCAGAACAGCATAAAATAGCTTGAGCTTTATGAGTGTGAAGGAAAGCAATATCACTCGAAAAGATCCATTTGGTAACGAGAAATGGGGCTTACAACAATAAACTCGTTGCTTTGTTCTTGAGTGTTTAACGAGCATGACAAAGATGCAAAGTACACTCATAATATTTTTCATGTTTGGGTCCAAAGCACGAAAAAGAGAAAACTAAGCTCAAACCGGGTGTTCCTTTTCCGTAAATTTAGTTCCTCAGGTCCGGAAAAGTGATAAACCTATGCCTGAGAATACTCTTATCAATTCAAAAGAAAAGAGAGTGATCCTTTCTCGTATTATTCCGCATGGTCCAAGAAAGAGATAACCTACCACCAATGTGGATGCCCATTCACATATTCTTAATGAGCTTGAACGGATGAGATAACTCGACAGTCAAGTCTGTTTTGAAGGAGTCAGACCTGGGCCTAAAGAAACTCCATAAAGTCGGGGAATCCTATAAAGGGATAGCTTGTAAAAAGAGATTCATAAGAAGCTCTATTTGGCATGAAAAATAGCTATGAGGAAACCCCTAGGCCTAAAACAGTGACGGCATGAGTACCAAAGGATGACAAGGGCATATAAAGATGATACTCATGAAATAAGGACCCTAGCCATGGAAGAACAATGGTAGAGACAAGGGAATAATGGCTTAGAATACCATAGTCCGTGGCAAAATGTTGAATACTAAGGTTAATGTGGAGTGATAAGATGCCAACATGTGTTGGAAATAGCAAGACCACCCTATCGAAGTACCAACACTTTGTAAAAGTTGATAAACCTGTTCCAAGGCACAAAGAGGGTGATATTAGTCAATTGACATTTCAAACTATATAAAAAGACCCACTTTTCAAAATATTATTTCTATAAATAGTTTGAAAATTAAAACATTTCTCACCATTTGAACTTTTTGGACCAAAAATGAAAGTTTACCCACTATCTTTGATCAATTATCGTGGAAAATTGGACCGTCAGAATCAGGATCTGTCAGCTTCAGGTAATTCTACACCCTAAGCTCGTCAATTTGATCCAAACAAATATTAGTTTTAATGGTAAATTCAGTATTGTGCATCATCCCAAATTACATCAGTGTGCATTCGTGGGTTGCAAGGCGTGAAAGTCGCGAATACGCGTTTCATTCGCGGGTTGCCTAACCAGGAAGTCACGAATGACTCGCGGCCTGCCTAATTAGACAGTTGCGAATGCTGCACGATGGGTAAAAACTCAAAAACTATGCAAAATTTTCAATTTTTTATGATGAAATACTGAACTCAATTACTTGTATTTTCCAGGAAAAATATGGTGCTGGAGTGGAGGGAAAGAGAACATGAAATAATGGATCATGCGGCACTCCAAAGCACGCCCACAATACAAGCATTGAGGACTTGTGGGCTGCTGAAGTTATTTTTTACATCGCCCATGCGGGCAAATGTCTGCTTACTGGAATGCATGGTCAATTACTGGGATCATGACATGGGGATGTTCAATGTTCAAGGTGAGACCTTAGAGCTTACCGTGGAAGATATATATTTCATTACCAGGTTGTCACAACGGGGAGCACCGGTGAATTTGGAGGGCACTGGCAGGGGTGGTGACCCCTTGAGTGTCCAGCACTATGTTGACATATTTTCTACACCAGGTACGCAGAAGAAGGGCAGCAGTGTTCTTATTGTAGACATCTAGGACTTTACACTCCAGGTACTAGCTAGTACTATTGTGAGACTTACAGGATCCACAGGGTTACATATGGCCACTAGGAATCAAATGAGGGTGGCTATTGATTGCTTTAGAGGTGCCCTCTATGATTGGTGCTCGGGAGTGCTCCCCATCATGAAGAGGTAACTATCTGAATGTAGGAGAGGAAGACGCAAGAACTTTGGCTATGCCAGCATACTAGTAGCGTTCTTCTTCAAGAGGGTACCAGCCATGAGCCCTGCTATACCACTACAGGTCAGACATCCACGTCAGCCGAGGCTGAGCCGGTGGGGAGACATCTTCCTCCGTCAAGGAGGAGGAGACATAGTACACAGCATTTACGATGATGAATTTTATGTATGGTGGGAACGACAGTTGTCGGTGTTGGAGCAGTTTCCATACGTCGGGATGGATTTCCGAGGTGATCCTGACCTAGTCCTCCCTCCAGGATGAATATGGGGCGAGATGGGTAAGTAATTTTTTTTTAAATTTTTTATCATTATCAAATGTTTATGAATTTTCAAATGATAAATATATACATGTACAAGTCTTAATCCGATTTATATGTCAAAATGCATATATTGGACCAGTCCTCCCTGAAGGGCACCCACAGATGTTCGTGCGACCGGTTGTAGGAGGAGACCCAGGATTGGTACGGGTACTAGAGGGGAAGCTGGCCAGGCTGAACCAGTGAGTACCGACGATACGGATTGAGCACATACCTACAGCCATGCAAGAGTTTGTAGTAGGTGTTCCACCAGTTTGGCTGTGGCTATTCAGGCGAGTAGCTAGAGCAGTACTTATGTATAGAGATGTGGTGGAGGCTGCCGAAGCCAAGGAGGCTAAGGAAGCCAGGGTGCATAGAGATCATGGGGACCAAGGAGGTCCTAGTGGCCAGGGCGGCCAAGCTTAGACCTAGGGCATTTTGATGGATTATGATCCACATTTTTGTATATTTTGTATATGACGGGATCTACGGATCAGACTCGACCTATCTATGACAGATATTTACATATATATATATATATATATGTGTGTGTGTGTGTGTGTGTGTGTGTGTGTTTGTTTGTCAGTTTATTTACAAGTGTTTCTTATATGTTTGCTGTATAATTTTATAAAATGTGTGTGAGATGCTAATCCAAAATATAATTTGCATATGCATCAGTCAATGAATTTTGGTTTCGTGGAATATGATTGAAATTAATAACTTCAAAATGTCTTTCCAATAAACGTATTTGCATAAACTGACATAATAAGATAGGATTACGCACCTAATAAGCTTGATTGAACTGGGAAACAACCAACTGAGAATCCAAACGGACCTCAAGTTGGGTGATACCATGTGACGAAGCATCCCATAAGAGCTCAATCACAGCCCTATACTCAGCAACATTATTAGAAGCAGGACCTAGGTAAGCGCCTCCCGCGGCAACAAGCTGTCATGAGGGAGAATAAATAACCCATGCTGTCGAAGCCAGGTTACAAGTGTGACGACTGGTGCCATCAGCGAAACCTACATACATTTCAGAAGACATCTGCAACAACCAGCAGATAGTATAAAAAACAAAACTGACAACCTAATGTACATAAAAATACATACACTAATATACAAGACAAAATGCTAAGCCTAAGCGTAGTACTTCTTCAGATAGAGCCCATTTCTAGGCTCGGGCAGCTTATTCCCATCATAATCAATTAATTCATATGCACCCTTACTTAGTACCTTTGACACAACATAGGGTCCTAACCACATGGCCTTGAATTTTCCTGTCCCCAGAGGTTCTTTATCTTGGTCCCAAAGCAAGACAAGTTCCCCTTCAGAGAAAACCCTATGTTTGACTGTTTTATCATATTGAGATTTAACCCTATTTTTATGAGCCTGATTTGTAGTCAACGCATCTCTACATTTCTCATTAAGGTGTTCTAAATGGAGTAGACGTTATTCAAGCTCAGTCGTATCTGGTAGCACATGAATGGCTATCTTCAAGGACAGGATTTCGCATTCAATCGGAGTAACCACTTCCACCCCATGAACGAGTTGGAAAGGTGAGAAACCTGTGGTAGTATTTACATTGGTTCTGTAGGCCCAAAGAGCTGGATATAACATGATGTGCCAATTAGAGCGGGCTGCATCAATTGTCCATTTGAGGATAGTTTTTAAAGTCTTGTTTACAGCCTCAACCTGACCATTAGCTTGCGGATAGTATGGAGAAGAATGTTCTTGTCTAAATCCAAGCATGGTGGTCAGTTCCGTCATCATGTTATTTTGAAAATGACTGCCATGATCAGTGACAATCACTTTGGGAATACCAAACCTAGCAATAATTTGATTAAACATGAAGAAAGTTGTTGTTTCCCCATTGTCTTTGAAAGTAGGCATTGCCTCTGCCCATTTCGTAAAATAGTCAACAACGACAATGATGTATTTATGCCCCCCAACCGAGGTTGGGTTCCATGTCATATAATTGATCCCCCATTTCATGAAGGGGCCTACTGAAACAACGGGAAATAACGGAGCAGGATGTGACCGCATTTTTCTGGTATAAAGCTGACACGGATGATAGCGTTTCACTGCTCCACACAATCTTTAAAGATGGTGGGCCAGAAATAACTAGCACGTAAGATCTTCTGGGCCGTTGCTAACCCAGATAAATGACCCCCACACGCTCCACTATGGGAATCATTTAGGACAAGCTCTGCTTCCTCATGATTAAGCCAGCGACGCAAGACGGAATCTACCCCTCATCGATATAATGTATCTCCTATAATGAGGTAGTTTTTAGCGTGAAGACGTAGCTTACGTCGTTCCTCCCTAGAGGAAGTGGTAGGATACTTCAAAGTCTGGAGATATATAAGAATATCTCCGTACCAAGGATCAAAGGTGGCTATCAGGAAGATGTGCTCATCTGGGAATGAGTCATCCTCAATCACTACATCTTTTTTCGTAGGAAATTCTGCTATAAGCTCAGCAAAAACTAAGGACTTTTTGGACTTAGCAGACTGGAAATTCAGGTCAAGTTCCTGGAGAATGACTATCCACTTGTTAAATTTTCCCCCAACTATATGTCGGGATAAAACATATTGGAAAGGATTTACATCCGCCACTACAGTGGTGGTCCTCAGTAAAATGTAGTGCTGTAACCTCTGTACAGCATAAACGACTGCTAAGGCTAACTTCTCAACGTGGGAGTATCTAAGCTTAGGACCAACCAAAGCATGGCTAAGGTAATAAGAGACATGCTCAACAAGCTTATCGTCCTCCTAAACTAGTACTACCCCAATGGTCGACTCCGACGCGGCCAGATATAATATAAAATCCCTAGAATAATCTGGTGGGTGTAACAAAGGTGCCAACAACAAGGCCTTTTTCAATGCCTCGAACGCGAGTTGTGCAGTTTCATCCCATACAAATGGGGTGTCCTGTTTAAGCAGGCACATGAAACCCTTAGTGATCTTGGCATAATTAACGATAAAACGTCGAAGGAAGTTAGACTTTCCTTGCAGGATTTGAAGTTCCCTGAGAGAACGAGGAGGAGGCAGATTTACAATGGCCTCAACTTTCAAGGGATCCACCTGAATGCCTCTACTAGAGACAATGAATCCGAGTAATCTCCCTGAATCGACGCAGAATACACACTTGTGGGGATTCAAGCGAATTTTATAGTATCTGCATCTCTCAAATATCAACCGTAAATGATCTGGATGTTGGATCCTTTTATGAGAATGTGCTGGCAGATCATCCAGGTATGGTTCAACAATGGCTTTTATGTCATGAAAAGAAAATTTCATGGCTCGTTGAAAGGTTTCCCCAACATTTTTCAATCCAAAGGGCATTTTCTTATATGCGAATGTACCCCAAGGGCAAATGAAAGTCGTTTTATGCTGGTCTTCCGGTTTGATTTGGATTTGATTGTAGACGGAAAAACCATCCATAAACGAAAATACCTCACTCCCCGCACATGCATCTATGATCTGATCAATAAATGGTGTGGGGTAGTTGTCCTTAGGACAGGCTTTATTAAGGTCTCTAAAGTCTGTACAAATGCGAATAGTCCCTTGCTTTTTATCAACAGGAACTGGGTTGGACACCCACTCAGTCAAAGCTATGGGATATATGAAACCAGCTTTCAACAGCTTCTCAACCTCTGCCTTCACAACCACCACTTTACACGGGTTCACGGGGTGTAATTTTTGTCAAACTAGCTTGGCATCAGGGTAGGTTCAGATTTCATGTTGGACAATAGATGGATCTATGCCTGGCATTTCCTCATATGACCAGGCAAAGATATCACGGAATTCCTTAAAAAGGGCAGTATAAATGGCAATCTCCTCCGGAGAGCAGTTTGCACCTATATAGATATTTTCCATGATATCTGGATTTATAGAGATGTTGATAGGTATAGTAGCGGAAATGTTTTCCATATTCCCCTTGGCAAACACTCCTTCCCTAGGTAAAGGGTTGATAGGTGTATCAACATCATCTGACAGTCTCACTTTAAACTCTTGGTTTTCTATCTTGCTTAGCTCTGGAAGAAAATAATATCGATGATGAAGATCCTCACATATCTTATCACGTCCACACATAGCTTCCAGAATAGCTTCATCGGAAGGTAAAACGGTGTCTAAGCAATCTATGGAATGTAAAGAGTTTTCTGCCCATGCGGGAAAATAGACCTCTTCCAGATCATCCGAGACTGTTAGAGGGTCTGGAAGAGGATCAACAGTGGTTTGGGTGATAGCTTGATATGCCACCTCCACTGCTGACAAGGGCACTTCCGGTTCATGGGGAGTTGGGAGGACCCAAGGATCAGTCCCATCGACCACCGTAGCGATGGACTTCCCCACACTAGTAGAACTGATATAAAAGACTAGGGCTGGAAAATCAAATGTGCCCATCAATGATGCGTACATTCCAGCCCCCAAGCTCTGTGCAGTAGGTTTGGCCTGATCAACCAATGGCACAGTGGAATATTTAGACTCTAAACGACCTTTTCGGGTAAAATCAATTTGGTCAAATATAGTAACCAACTTGCCCTCATGTGGAAAAACCACGACACGAAAAACGGCCGATGCAACAGCAGACATTGCATAAGTCCAATTCCTTCCTGTTGAGGCCTGGAAATTCGTAGGCAGCAACAGTAAGGGATTCTCCCCAATAAACGTTCCCAACTAGCCCGTTGACTGTTTGGTATAGGGAATACGTCCGGTTTGCGGTCCGGCCACCATAGGTCAAGTAACAAAACGAAGGATTTACCGGTTGTGGCCCAGTCCACCGAGTTTTTGTTATTTTTTGACTTAAAATTGAGATGCAAGTGCCTAACTAAATGCAAGGTGATCAGAATGCAGGGGGCAGTCACAACGTGATGCGCAGGTTCTTACCTCTCGTCTTAGACCCGTAGGCAACCAAATCACATACAATAAGAAAAACAAACTAACTACCTAATCTATCCCTAGGGAGCAAGATTATTAATTCAGGTGAGTAATACAGTTTGCACATGCATTATGAAGAATTACAGATAGCTGACATTTCTTTCAAGACACATGAACACTTACAGATATTCAAATAACCAGATAGCCGATCATTTTATAACAACATTTATTACTCACAGTGAAAGATATCTCAGAAACTACTGAAGAACATTTAACAAGAATGTAGGTTCAGAACATTAAATACTCTTACAGTAAATGAACACACAGCTGAAAATGAAATAGTTCCTCTTCAACTTTATTCATTGAGTTGCATTGATACATTCCACTTTTCACTCTCTCCAACAGGCCAAATTGCAGTTTCCTTTGCAAAACGAAGTAGTTCCTCTTACAAGCAAACATTTACAAAATTTTCCAGGGAAAAAGCCCCATCTCAGTCCTACTTTCAAATATTTAAACTACAACTGCTCCCCTTTGGGCTGCCCCCCCCCAGCGCGTGACTTTTCAGCATCTTCAACGATTTAGCTTCTTCTCTGGCCGTTTTGTCAATTATTCTCTGTGAGCGTTTATCTCCTGATAAGTAACTGATAGGTTTTTTTTGTTTGTGCCTCTGTCATTCACTGGTTTTGTCCTTTTCTCTGCTCTGGATTGCTTCAGCGATCTACCGGGTTCCCCCTGCAAACAATTATGGTGCATTATTTGTTACAAATAGGATTTTTAACATTAACATTTTCCGCCAGGAATGATAATTCCACAAGAAACTAGCGAGGCGCGTCCGGATAGAGTCTCGATTAAGCTTTGGGCGGGAAAGTCATAAATCGACGGTTGGCAAGTTTTAGGCATCGGACGCTAAATGTTCTTCCATCCGCAACGGCGGATGAGGCAATAGCGGAAGACAAGCGACTAGGGTGGGAGAAAACTTAGTTCGGATGCCGGATGATACTCCAATCGGAGGCTAACAGGATCTCCCTGGCTGCAACGGCGTACGAGACCAGGATTGAAAATTAACCGCGAGCGGGAAAAGGCCAAACTGACGTCGGACGATACTTGCATCGGACGCTGACTATCTCTTCCCGGCCGCAACGGCGGGCGAGAAGAAGCTTATGGGCAGGCGATTTAAGACCACATGAATCGGGCATCGGGGGAAATTAGACTTCGGGCAGAAAAGTGATCCGGGAGCCGCAACGGCGGATGGGCTGGAACTTCTTAGCTTCCAATCAAACAACAAAAGAGGCCCGATTCGAGGAAAACTCAAGGATTTGAGCAGCATCAACAACCAAAGTCATTTTTTTCTTCACAAAGGCTTCCCTGAAGAACAAAATTTTACCTCTCCTCGACCAGACATCCACGCCTTAATCCAAAAATGAACACAGCATAAATAAGCCGGTTGACATCCATTTTTCAATGATGAAAAGAAGATATGCCAGAGAGTTTCAGGCTTTTAACAATCAAACCAAGCAAAAAATGATGAGGAGGGGCCCCGAGTTTAAGTAAAAATAAAATCGAGGAGAACAGTTGCGGCAGCAACAACTGGCGATTTCCTGGTGAACCTAGATCTCTGGGTGATTTCTCTTTGAGTGGTAGACTGCTCCACAACAAATACATCCATTGAACTCTTCTAGCTATACAGATTCCTCAATAACAGAAGTGTGTACCTTAATCATTGATGCTAGTCCAATTTGGGAGGTGGAAACCAAGATCTTCAAGTCCGGATAACTCTGCTGAGGCCAAAAAATGAGTTCATTATTAATTTTGTTTTCAGGTAGCTCACAACATTGGACGCCACAGGATTGTAGCAGGTGATGAACAGAAACGTTCATTTGTTCCTCATTCCCATGCCATTGTAGCAGCTTTTGTGCTTTTGGACTTTGTCCCCTTTTCATACGAGTCTTCCTGCGTGCCTTTCTTACTAAATTTTAATTCAGGATCCTCTATCCCATAGTGCCCTTTTGTGTGAGTGGTGTTTCAACTCACGGACGGAGAGGATCTTTGGCAATTTAGTACTTATGATTCAGCTTTTGCTTTGATGCGATGCATGATGTTTTCATAGGAATTCTGACTCTTATCTGCCTTTTGGCATTTGTTTCTTGGCATGGGATCATTTATATTTAACACTCTGTTCATATTGCTCTTCTCCATGGGTCCCCTGTTATTGCCCCTTAGAATTTTAAGTGTAAAGTGGATGGAGCCTCAACATAGTATTCTAGACTCTTTGGATCCGGTTTATCTTGCAGGGGTTTAAGCAGGACTTCAATGCACACAGATATTTCGAGAAAAATATTAAACTGGAAGAAATTCACATAGCAACACACAGTCTGACTACTCAAAAAATGTCTACCATTCCCATAAATTTTGGTGTTCCCCAAATAACCACGAGTTAACTCCCTTTATTGAAACCAAAAGATTTAAATTAAACCAAATGAAAACATGACTCAAAAGGCAAACAAAAAGCTTATTTATGTACAAGACAGAAAACTCACATACAAACTCAAGAAAAATAAGGCTTGAGAACCAAACCATTAACTGGCAAATTCTCCTCCCATCCCTGTAAATCTTGCAGCTTATAGGTAGCAGGGCCAAGTTTGGCTTTCATCTGAAATGGGCCTACCCACAACTGTTGGAACTTAGTATGCTTTCCCTTCTCATCATGGGTATGATCCCACTTGAGAACTAGGTCCCCTACTTCCAATTCCTTTTTCCCAGCTTTATGCTTGTCAAACCACCTTTTTACTACCTCCTGCTGCTGTTTAAAACGTTCTCTAGCCTTGGATCTGGCCTCTTCTGCTTTCAGAAGATTGTATATTCTTATTTGGAGAACCTCATCATCCGACCCCCTAGATTCTTGAGCTAGTATGGAAGATGGGAGCATGATGTTGGGGGGTAGGATGGCTTCCTTACCGTACACAAGGGTAAAGGGTGACACTCCTATTGCAGACTTGGGGGTGACTCTATCAGCCCACAGGGCATTGGGTAAGGCTGAGTGCCAACTTTGTTGGTTTTCTATGACAGTCTTCTTCAGGATTCTAATGAGGTTTTTATTTGAGGATTCAGCCAGGTCGTTCCCTTGTGGATAGTAGTTAGCAGAATAGTGTAATTGTATCCCTTTATCATGGGCAAATGCAGTCAATTTAATAGATGAAAAGTATTTATCATTATCAAAAACTAATGAAATTAAAACTCCAAACCTGGTCATGATATGATCTTGTAGGAAGCTGATGACTTCGTCTTCGTTTATCTTGCGTAGTGGAATAGCTTCGACCCAGCGAGTGAAGTAATCAGTAGCAGTAAGAATGTACTTGTGCAGTAGGGAGGAATTTGGTTTTATTTCTCCAATAATGTCCAGCCCCCATTGTTCAAATGGTTCTGTGATCATAACAGGCTTCAGGGGTGCTGCTGCCTTGGGCTGTCTTCCACCACACCTTTGACAAATATCACATTTTCTGACATGCGCATGTGCATCCTTGAAGAGTGTAGGCCAATAGTAACCGGCTCTAAGGATTTTGTGGGCTGTAGTGTCGCCTGAATAATGTCCTCCAGCCGGACCGTCATGTAATTCTACCATTACTTTCTCAGCGTCTTCTTTCTCCAAGCATCTCAGGAGGACTCCATCGTAGTTTTTCCTGAATAATACACCTTCCACGACTTTGTAGGAAGCTGATTTCAGACGTAGAGCTCTTCTTTGTTTAGAGCTCCAATGTTCTGGCAACACCCCTGACTGCAAGTAATGCACAAGGTCTCTGTACCAAGACTCGGGTGTTGTGAATAAAGGACAAACATCCATTACATGCAACTCGGCTTCATCTTTCCATGCTTATTCTTCGCTGTTTCTACTTCCAGTCATCAACTTGCATAGCCCTTGACATTTCACTATAGTGGTCGGCTTGAACTCAAGGTCATATTCTTGAAGGGCTATCACCCAGTTGCCCCTTATTTCTCCTAATTCTTTTTGGATGAGAAGGGATCTTACAGCTGGGTAAGGGACTATTACCTTAGTTCGATTTTTTAGTATATAGGGCATGAATTGCTTTACTCCCTTAAATACTGCATATGCTTGCTTATCAATGGCTGGGTAGTTTAATTCAGCCCCTTGCAGCCCAGTACTCATAAAAGAAATTGGGAATTCATCACCCCCATCTTCCTTTTGCGTAAGTACGGCTGCCAATGAATCATCGGACGCAAATGTATACATAATAAATTCCTTGTCAAAGTCTGGACTTTTCAGAGAGGGAACATGTGCAACAGCAGTCTTGATTTTACTGAAAGCATTCTTTTCCATTTCGGTCCACTTAAATTGTGAATTTTGCTTGACCATTTGCTGCAGTGGCTTAACCGTCTGGGCAAAATCAGGTACAAACCTTCTTACAAAATTTATGGTTCCCATAAACGATTGCATTCCCTTTTTATTATGGGGTATAGGGATTTGTTCAATAGCCTTAATTCTTTCTGGGTCTATAGATATACCTCTCTTTGAAACTATATGCCCCAGTAACTTGCCTTCTGTGACTGCGAATGCGCACTTCTTAGGATTGAGGGAAATACCATATTTCCTGCAGCGTTCGAAAATTTGCTTTAGGTGGAATGCATGCTCCCCTCTTTTCTTTGAGAATATCGTGATGTCGTCTAGATATACCACAACACTTCGTCCAATCAGCCCGCAGAAAGCTATGTCCATAGCTCTCTGAAAGGTCGCTCCAGCATTAATTAGCCCAAAGGGCATCCTTCTATAGGCAAAAGTTCCCCATTTAGTTCTGAACGTTGTCTTCAATATATCTTCCTCGGCTACTAACACCTGGTTATAGCCAAAGAAGCCGTCTAATAATGAAAATAATTCAGAGCCAGAAACCATCTACAGCAGTTGTTCCATGGGAGGCACCGAATAGTTGTCTTTATCTGAGGTGTGGTTTAAGTTTCTGAAGTCCATGCACAGTCTGATTTCTCCCGACTTTTTTCTGACAGGTACCAAATTTGACACCCACTTAGAATGCCTGACTTTAAAAATAATCCTAGCATCTAACAATTTCTTTACTTTGCTCTGGATTAGTGGTTCTAGCTTTGGGTGCATCTTCCTCAACGGCTGCTGATATGGCTTGACGCTTGCTTTAATAGGAATGATATGTTTGATGATATTAGTGTCATAGGTTTTCAAATCTGCGTACATCCATGCAAAGACATATTTGTGCTGTTTAAACAAACTGAGGAACTTGTCTCTTTCTGCTGGTGAATAGCACTTGATGAGGTTCACAAACTTAGGCTCTGTCTCAGTCCCTAAGTTTATTAGCTCGAACTGTAGAGTTAAGCTGTGCGTCTTCACACTAGCGGGTCTTCTGAATTTTTCATTCAAGTCAAACATCTTCTCTAACGTTCTGACTCCCTTAGGAATGAAATTGTCATATTTCATCTCAGCCTGATGTTCCTCATCGTCTATAATGGCTCCTTTAAAGACCTCATCATTTGTCAAGCGTTCGATTATCTGCTGATCATCGTCAAATACTCGCAAATTGGTGATCATATTAGGTACTAAATGCCTGAAAAGTAATTCAATAGAACATCTGTTATTAGTGGGTACCAGCCTGGCGGCTGATGTGGCTAAAAGATCCGCAGCCGCATTTTTAATTCTTGGGATTGAGATAATGTTAAAAGCATGAAAATGTTTAAGCAAATCCCATACCTCGTTTTGATAGGCTTTCAAATGAGGGGAAACACAATGGATTTGGTTTCTTATTTGTTTTACAACTATTTCTGAGTCCCCAAAAACTTTTAAATTACTAACCTTTAGCTCGATCGCTTTCTTGAGTCCCTGCAATAATGCTTCATACTCGGCAGTATTATTAGTACACTCAAATTCTAATCTACATGACAGAAAATGCTTATTTTTTTGTGGATCAATGAGGACGCAGCCAGCCCCTGACCCTTCTAATGTTTTTGAGCCATCAAAAAATAAAGTCCAAAATTCAATAAATACTGAATGTAAATCTACTCCCACTGCTAAGTCTACTATTTTACAATCAATCTCATCAGCCTGAGAAAATGGAAGGAGATCAGGCTGGGTGTCAGATGTGTTACTGGCCTCCTCCGCTTGATGATTCCCTGGCTCTAGTTCTAGAAAATAGTTCCCCAATATAGATTCGACTGGAACATTATTTCCATCCAGTTGAGTAACATTGTACTTCATGTGTGGCTCTCTCATAATCTTAATCTAATTTGGACTTCCCTTGTATGGCAACCACAGATGTGACCAATCTGAGGCGAAGTACCCATTCAATTTAGCTGACCAATCTCTACTCAGGACTAGGCCGTAAGCATCCGGAATATCAGCCACCATGATGTTAATTACTTGGCATACTCTGTCATCAGCTGCCAGATGGATGAGAATGTCCTCCATCTAACCAATTACCTTCACGTCTGTCCTATCCAATTGCACCACCCTCCACGTGGTTGGCTTAGGTTGCCCATTCATTTTTTTACATACTAAAACGGGCATGACATTCATTGAAGCCCCAGAATCTACTAGACAATTGTGCACGTTATGATTAAAAATATCGAATGTCAAGAGGAAGGGTGGATCTTTAGATTTAGACTTACCTCTTGTGCTAGCTTCTCCAATTTCTTCTTTGTCCTGCAGCTGATTGTCAGCGGGCAGCTTCTCTTCTGACGTTTCCAATGCCTTCAGCAACCTTTCTTTCTGTTGAGGAATTTTACACATTTCTAATAGCGGGACATTTGCCTTTATCCTTTTTAGATCTTCAACAATGTCATATTCAATTTGTTTCTTGCTGGGTTGAGATTTATCAGCACTCACCTTCTCTTCGTTTGGTTTAGGCAACGTTCTGTTATGCTTAGGATCCTGGCTGGTAATAGTGAATTCCAGAACCTTATCAGCCGAAGATTCATCCTAAAACTTCTTCTTGATATTTATTTGCAGCCTTCTGATTTTTGGGAGTAAGAGGCTGTCATTACTAACCGTCCCTTGGCTTCTAGTTGTCACATTAGCCTCTCTGACATTCTCGTGACCATTAGTAATTTCCTCTTCTGCATCGAGTAAGGAGACAGAACTCCACAATGCCATGGTTTCTTCTTCCTATTCTTTTGTAGAAGTAGAAGCAGCACTCTCTTTCCTTTCATCATCATCTTCTTCCGTTAATCTCAAATCCAACATCTGATTCATGACCAAAGTCATTGAATTTATCCATTGCGGACAGTTCTTTTCGGAATGAGGCTATTGATGAAAAGTACAGAAATTTTCCATCCCTATATCTGTCAGATTCATGGATGCAGTTTTTGAGGAGGAGGTTGGGGCTGGTTATTGTCCTCCCTCTTCTTGTAGTATGGCCTGTAGAATTTTTGTGCTTCCTTTTCTTTTTCTAAATCTATGATTTTATTAGACAGCTTTTGCATCATCTTAGCCATATTCTCCAGGTCAGGTGACTTTTCTTCCTTAGGCTTAGTGAACAATAAGGTTTTTCTTCCCACACCCTTTTCTCCTGATTGTTCTGGATAGTCTTCAATACTTTCCCTCTCTGCTTCCACCACTTCCGCTTCTTCATAGGTCTCTATTAAAGTTGGTTTGGCCCTACCTTTTGCAAACATGGCCAAATCAGGACCCAAGGCTGAAGTATAGTATTCAATCAGTACTTTGTCTGAAGGCTTATCTGTTTCGGAGAAATTTTTAAGATATGCTGCAAACCTTTGCGTAAAACTATGCACCTTTTCTTTTTTCTCTTTCTTCAGCGCACATAACCCTTTCATGAGGGCAGCGTGAGTCTTTTGGACTGCATACTTACTTCTGAATATTCTCTCGAAGGTGTCCCAATCTGGGATAGAGTTAGCAGGCAATCCAAAATACCATGAAGCCGCAGCTCCTTTGAGGGTATGTGGGAATAATCTACAAACCACATCTTCATGTTCCCCTGCCTTTAATCCTTCTATAGCCAGATAGAAACTCTGCAAATGATCATCTACTAATATTTTTTCATTGGGATCAAATTTAGGCAGAAGCTTTTCAAAGGCTTGGGGTAGGTCATGCAAAGGCGGGGTCAGATTTAGAGGCGATCTGGCCCTCCATGCAGGTGGTGGAGGATTAGGTGGAGGTTGATTGGCATTAACACCGGCCATGAGTTGGGGTGGAGAGTGAGGGGGTGTACCAATAGGGGTATGAACGGGAGAAACATAAGGAGTATCCGGGCCTTCTTGATTCAGAGGTAACTCAACTTCTTGTAAGGCAGTTTCCACAAGTTCTTCCCAGTCTCCAACCAGTACCGAGTCTTCTGTTACAGGATGGTCTTTATTTTTATACTCTCTTCTCGGCAATTCGTGGATAATTGGAAATCCTCCAATCTTTTTAACGTATGCCCTGGTGTGTCTTCTCAAGTCATTAACAATTTCGTTGCGAACAGGGTACAGATGTTCTCTCATTTTTTCTTCCGAAATTGGATTACGTGGTCCACTGCTTTCAGAACTGTAGCCAGTGGAATAATCTCGGGAAAACAGGTTTCCTCGGCCAGCCATGCACTGGCGGCCCTCCTTCTAGCGCCAAAAACTGTTGAGGCCTGGAAATTCGCAGGCAGCAACAGTAAGGGATTCTCCCCAATCAATGTTCCCAACTAGCCCATTGACTGTTTGGTATAGGGAATCCGTCCGGTTTGTGGTCTGGCCACCGTAGGTCAAGTAACAAAACGAAGGCTTTACCAGTTGCGGCCCGGTCCATCGAGTTTTGTTATTTTTTGAATTAAAATTGAGATGCAAGTGCCTAACTAAATGCAAGGTGATCAAAATGCAGGGGGCAGTCACAACGTGATGCGCAGGTTCTTACCTCTCGTCTTAGACCCGCAGGCAACCAAATCACATACAATAAGAAAAACAAACTAACTACCTAATCTATCCCTAGGGAGCAAGATTATTAATTCAGGTGAGTAATACAGTTTGCACATGCATTATGAAGAATTACAAATAGCTGACATTTCTTTCAAGACACATGAACACTTATAGATATTCAAATAACCAGATAGCCAATCATTTTATAACAACATTTATTACTCATAGTGAAAGATATCTCAGAAACTACTGAAGAACATTTAACAAGAACGTAGGTTCAGAACATTAAATACTCTTACAGTAAATGAACGCACAGCTGAAAACAAAATAGTTCCTCTTCAACTTTATTCATTGAGTTGCATTGATACATTCCACTTTTCACTCTCTCCAACAGGCCAAATTGCAGTTTCCTTTGCAAAACGAAGTAGTTCCTCTTACAAGCAAACATTTACAAAATTTTCCAGGGAAAAAGCCCCATCTAAGTCCTACTTTCAAATATTTAAACTACAACTGCTCCCCTTTGGGCTGCCCCCCCCAGCGCGTGACTTTTCAGCATCTTCAATGATTCAGCTTCTTCTCTGGCCATTTTGTCAATTATTCTCTGTGAGCATTTATCTCCTGATAAGTAACTGATAGGTTTTTTTCGTTTGTACCTCTGTCATTCACTGGTTTTGTCCTTTTCTCCGCTCCGAATTGCTTCAGTGATCTACCAGGTTCCCCCTGCAAATAATTATGGTGCGTTATTTGTTGCAAATATGATTTTTAACATTAACATTTTCCGCCAGGAATGATAATTCCACAAGAAACTAGCGAGGCGCGTCCGAATAGAGTCTCGATTAAGCTTTGGGCGGGAAAGTCGTAAATCGACGGTTGGCAAGTTTTAGGCATCGGACGCTAAATTTTCTTCCATCCGCAACGGTGGATGAGGCAAGAGCGGAAGACAAGCGACTAGGGCGGGAGAAAACTTAGTTCGGACGTCGGATGATACTCCAATCGGAGGCTAACAGGATCTCCCTGACCGTAACGGCGGACGAGACCGGGATTGAAAATTAACCGCGAACGAGAAAAGGCCAAATGGGCGTCGGACGATACTCGCATCGGACGCTGACTATCTCTTCCCGGCCACAATGGTGGGCGAGAAGAAGCTTATGGGCAGGCGATTTAAGACCACACGAATCAGGCGTCGGGGGAAATTAGACTTCGGGCAGAAAAGTGATTCGGAAGCCGTAACGGCGGATGGGCTGGAACTTCCCAGCTTCCGATCAAACAACAAAAGAGGCCCGATTCGAGGAAAACTCAAGGATTTGAGCAGCGTCAACAACCAAAGTCATTTTTTTCTTCACAAAGGCTGCCCTGAAGAACAAAATTTTACCTCTCCTCGACCAGACATCCACGCCTTAATCCAAAAATGAACACGGCATAAATAAGCCGGATGACATCCATTTTTCAACGTAAAACGAAAAGAAGATATGCCAGAGAGTTTCAGGCTTTTAACAATCAAACCAAGCAAAAAATGATGAGGAGGGGCCCCGAGTTTAAGTAAAAATAAAATAGGGGAGAATAGTTGCGGCAGCAACACTTCCCAGAAGCAAATTGTAGTCCAAGGGAGCATCAATCACTTCAACTTCAACAGACACTACTTTTCCTGCCAACTTAATCTCAAAAGCTGGCAAGATACCATGTGGACGGAAAGACCTTCCATCGAAAGCAGTAAGTAAAGTGTTTGATGGGACCAGCTCTGGGGATCCAAGAGCTTTCCAACAGGCCAGGGACATAACACATGTAGAGGCTCCCTCATCAACAATTGCCCTTCCAATGGTCTTACCACCATGGATGACATATATTGATAGGGCTACATGGTAAGGGAGGAAAATTTTGACATCAGATAGATGAAATTTTGTTGTGAGACTTGAAGAGTCCATGCTACCTAAAGCTGCTAAGAGGGCATCCCGCTGAGCAGGACAACTCTATAGCACCTCCAAAGCTGACATTGCACATGGTGTCTGAGCCAAGTCTTCAACCACAGAGTAGTTGGAAGCAGCCCTAGCATTTGGGTCATGCAAAGTATTCTTAAAGAAACCTTTGGGTATCTTTGGCATTATTTCCGCTGGTTTCTCTATAGTGAGCGGGTTGGAAGGTTCACCTCCAGCTTTACCCGTCTCAGGAGTCTCTTTCTCATAGTTTTTGTTCCTGGTTTGCAATAAATTTGAGGATCTAACCATGTTGATATAATTGGGGTCAGGGGCAGCTTGATTTCCCCCTGCCGTGGTAGAAGCTGAACCAGAGTTCTGTCCTTGGGGAAAAGGATCCTTCAGGACAGTAGGTGGTTGAGTTTGGAGCAGCTTCTGAGATTGTTCCATGAGGGGACAAAGATGAGTAAGGTGGTGGTCCCCTTGGCACAACTTACAAGGGAACTTGACTTTGTTCTTTTATTTTTTGCCCCCATCAGCATTGTTTGCGGGCTTTGGCTTGTTTTGGTTTTGGTTTCCCTCTCCCTTTTTACCTTTCTTCTTCTTCGCGTCGAGCTACTGATTGCCCTTCTGAGAGGTTTGTGCAAAAACATTTGCACTTTGGGGGGAGGGGGAATCCTTTGCTGCCTCTGCCGTAGACTGTTTGACAGACAATTGGTGAAGTTGTTTCGTCAAAGACTCTACGGTGGGAGAGTTCACGGACCCAACCACACCATCGGCATGGGGTCCAGGCTTAGGTTTCTCGGCCTCATGTGAAGGCCTAGGTGCCTTAGGGATAATCTTGTATAAGATCCTAGACTGTGAATAAATCAAGTCCAACTGCTGGGCCCTGAGTATGGCTTCTTCCTCATTAGTCACTCCTGATGTGGAAACATCCTTAGATATGTATGGAAACAATGACTTAAGGAACCACTCTAATAGAAACTCAGGAGGGATGGTGGCTTTGATAAGGCTCTTTCGCCTCCTCCACTCTTGGATATGATCTAAGATGTGGGTAGCCTTGTTTTGTCTAAAGGTAGACAACAAGTCCATTCCAAAATTGTATTGGACTGAAAGCTGAAAGTGGCTAAGGAAAGCAGTAGCCATGTCCCAGAAACTACTAAAAGAAGTAGAAGGCAATTCGATGTACCATTTTGCTGCAATGCCTGTCAAGGTCCTCTTGAACAGCCTCAACCTCACTAAATCCTCATTCAATGAATTGGAAGAACACCATAAATGGAAGGTGGTGGCATGAGCCCCAGGATCTTCACCAGCCTTACCTTCGAACTTAGGGATGTCCGAGAGAAGTTTGGTGGGAACAGGTGGCCACAAGGGGTCATGCCTCACCGGGTCATTCATCAATTTTGATAATTCTGGCAAGTTTAAAGTTGCTAGGAAAGGAAGCTTTGGCCTAACCGGGGTACTATATGTGCCAACTTGGGGATTAGAGGGACCTGCCCATGAATGCCCATGGGTAAAGGTGGGGTTGCCCCCAGCCATTGGTTGGGAAGTGGGAAGTTTGCTTTGAAACGGATTCCATCCGTAGGCCACAGGATTGTGGGTGGGAGGTGTAGTGTAAGTGGTTCGGGACATCCCCATAGAAGCTGGGGTCTGAAAGAATGGAGCAGGTATCCCTCCACTAAACAAGGAGAAGGAAGAGCTCGTGTATGGGACCGAAATACGGGTTTGGAAGCTTTTCCCGTAAGAGGTGTTGCCCCCAAACTGTACTCCTACATATGAAGGAGATGGACCTACGTATGGACTAGATGGGGGAATGTACCCCCCATTCCAAGGGAATCCTTGGACAAAAGCCGAGGATCCAACTGGACCACTCTGGGTAGTGTAAGGGAAGGAAGAAGGAATTGTAGGTATACTGGGGATCCTAGTAACCATATCACCAGAAGTACCTCCTATGTTCGAGTGAACCGGTGGTTGGACCACCCGGCTCGCTGGAGTTAAGGGTGTAGAAGGTAAATTAGATCTAGGGGGACTGACCAGGGGAGGTAGTACCCCTTCAACCGGAAGGGTTGAGGTGAAGACAAATGAACTTTCTTCCACAGAAGACATGACTCTACCTAGAGGGACACCTAGCACTGGTGAACTAAAAGGTCTAACTTGAACGATCACAGGATCGTTAAGATCAGTGAAGGGGGTGTTAAAATTTCTTGCAAACTCATCAGTTTGCAATTCTTCTATCTCAACTGTGTCAAAATCAAAATGGTTAGCTATCAATTTTGGTTCACCAAGAACCTCACTTGTCCCTACTGGTTCAAAAGAACCCTCTGTGTCTAATCTCCGCCTTTGTGGTAAAGGTGGAGGCTCCAATGTGGTGATAGGAGGAAGGTTTCTCAACCTTCTTGACCTTCTAACAAGTTGGTCCTCCAGAATTAAAACTTTAACTAATCACACCCTAAGGCCAACTAAACACAAGAAAATCCACAGAGCATACACTAAAAAGATCCCTAAAGTCTCAAGCAATCAATACAGGGTATAAAGATATATTTTCCTGAAGAAAGCTGATGAATGATTACTTGGTGTCCTTGAGGTGGTTCTTAGGCACAAGTAGAGGAATCACCCACTGCCCTCCTACACTTTCCACAAGGGTTACCTTCCAAGCCCGTTCAAGGTGAACCAGAAATAACCTTCCGGTTTACCTAGGTATGAACCCTAAAAGACAAGAGACTAAAGTCTACCTTGGAAATACTAACAGTCTGTGGGGACAGTCGTCAGCCAAACTCGTACGCATGGGCAGGGTAGCTGAGCTCAAAACTCTGTCTAGGATAGAATCCCCAGATGCACAAAAGTCCTGGGTTACGCTTTGACAAGGATTTGGAGGGTTATCTCCTATGTCCAAGCCTCCACACGGCCTAGTGCTTAACTCCCGTTTGAGAGGAGCTTCCCAGATACATTCATAGAGTCAAGGATTTACCTAATGAAAGGTCCACTACATCTGAGTTTATAACTTGTGGGAAGTTTACACTTCCTAGCCCACAAGTCTAGCCTAAGCTAGTAGGTGAAAGGCCCCTAAAAAATAAAACTTACTAGTAAATTTTAATTTATGCGTTTATTTTAGAGGGTTGTTTCTTACTCAAGAGGAAATGGAAGTGATATACTATATGGTTTTTTGACTCAGCAAGAAATAAATGAAAGTAAAGGTGTATTCAAAGAAAACTACTACTATAAAATAAACTTCTTTTCATTTTTTCAAATATGTATTGATGAACTGAATGCAACTATAAGAGAAACTAATCCTATATTTTTGTATTTTTTTGAGATAATATTTTTAAAATGAAACAACACTACTTATGAAAAAATTACAATGCAAAATACTAACAATGTTTTGTTTTCACGTTTAAAAATACTCAAAAATCTACTATTTATCTACAATGCACTATGCTTGAGCAAACTTGACACTTATAAACTGTATAAAAACCACAAACTGAAGTAATCAAGCTGACAGAACCAAAAGACCAGTAATAAAAGGCAAGCTAGGAACCCTAGCTTGGTTGCAAACAATGACAACTATCACTGCAGACTTAGAAAGGCAAGTGAAAACCAGCAACTGTCAAAAGGCAGACTGGAAAAAACAGAGCCCAAGACCCTAATCACTGATCTGGACTAAGACACTTAAACCAACAACCCAAACAAGCCAAATACTTCAGAATGCAAACAGTAAATAAACCAAGTAAAAAAGACTCAAGGGCTTTCAAAAAGCACTAAGTTGTGATCACCTGATGCAATCAGACAAACTCTACAGCATTCTTACAGAAAACCATCTCAGAAAATAGGGACTATACCAAGAAAATAACAAGCAAACTCTTCTTTAAAAATCCCAACTTCCAGGAGTACTCGCGACTGTCTAGCAATGCAAGTCACGAATGATTCATGACTGTTCAGTGGAAAAACCCGCGAATGCAACTCTATATTCGCAACTGTTCAGAAGAACAACCCGCGAATGGGTATAAAAATTTTCTCAAAAACCAGAAAGGACCCAAAGACTTTCAAATGCTAAAGCAAGTAAGAACTAGGATAGAAAATCACAAACAGACTTCCGAGCAAACACTGGTCAGGAAAACAGAAATGGCCTACAGCAGTCTAGGCTTCCCCAACGGAGTCACCAGTTCTGTTGTACAGGATTACACACCTAATAACCTAAGTTCGGGGTTACCAACATACTCAATGACTTGCAGACAATTGACTTCTAAAGTGCAGAATAGGAAATAAGAAGGAGAGAAGGACTTTCTTGATTAACGAAGTTTGTTCCTTGCTTATCCTCTTCCAATCTGCTCCACTTCCAAAGTCTTCAAGGCTTACTCCTCTTTCACCTGTTCAGAGACGATATTCCAGATACAGAGTGATTCATATGTATATAAGTAGGTTAGACAAATCATATATAAAATGCAGAAGCATAAACATTTATCAAACCAAGATACATGAGACACATATGGAAGAAGTAATCTCTTTATTATCAATAATGAGAGAGTTAAGAGTACAACCAAATGTCTGAGACAAGGAATCCTCTGCAACCAAAGGACTCTAAGTTCCACTGGTCCAAAGACTTCTGTATACAATCCACCAGCATAACTTTGCTCTCCAAGTGTAAGTATCAACACCCTCCCCAAGGCCTGTATTTATATGGGTGAAATAAGGCAGTTCTCAAAGGTTAGGGAGGTTATAGTAGTTAAGGAAATTAAGTTAAATGGCTTAACTAATCTCCCATTAGCGCGTGTTTTTATGTTTAAATGCTAAGAGACACATTCAAGGGTCTGTAGTAGAGCAACCCGCGAATGATTCGCGACTTATCATAAGGGCAACCCGCGAATACATAGATTCGCGACTTGCTACAAAGGAGACTCATTAATGACTCGTGAGTTGTATAGAAAGATAGTCATGAATACATCTCAATATAGCCAAATGACAAAGTAACTAGGTGGATGGAGGAATAATGTATTTCCTAATAAGCCAAGCTATAGTGTTATGGGAAAACCTCTATCCATAAGTGTCCTTTTGTGTGCCGACATGAGGGATATCAGCACTCGAACGGAGAGGTGCCACTTAGGTGTATAACACATATTTCTCCTCTTCAGTAATTCTTGGATCATGAGTTGGATAAGACCATGATGAGACAATCTTCTAGCAATATCGGTTGGTTGAGCCTTCACCTGGTGTGC
This sequence comes from Pseudotsuga menziesii, assembly GCA_001517045.1. Classification (NCBI taxonomy): domain Eukaryota; kingdom Viridiplantae; phylum Streptophyta; class Pinopsida; order Pinales; family Pinaceae; genus Pseudotsuga; species Pseudotsuga menziesii. The sequence goes on from LPNX010122602.1 coordinate 30,234, forward strand.
CATTTTTTCCAGGCTCCTGTGTAAGTAGAAGGGTAAATTCAGTGGGATTTTTCCTATGAAGTGGTTCATTAATTTAAAATGGTAAATCATGGCCCTATTGTATCTACACCACCCCTCTATGTTCACTTTTCTTCCACACCACCCCTCTATGTTCAGGCTTCAGACAAGATCTAAACTTTACATCCTTTGTAATGGTGGTTTTAAACCACTTCTCCCCAGTTCTAGGGAGTTCAGTCACTTTAGCAATTAGGGTTTCATCTATCAGAAATTCTTCCTTACCTATGATTTCCTTGGAGCCATCGAAAGAGAGAGCAAATGCCTCAGCCACCTATTGGTGTGAACCTTGAATTTTTTCACAAAACTTATAGCAGCCAGCATCCTTGAAGAAATGGAAGAATTTTGTATGTGCCTCCAGGTAGCTGATGTCTCCCAACTCTTGCCTAAGAGTAGGCCCTCCCTTCTTCATTTGCTGAATGTTCTCCTGGGTACCTGCAAAAATCAATTCAAGTTCTGTGGAAGAGTGTTTTTAGCAGGTTGACTCTCAGAGATGGTTTTTGGTGGTGAGGATTCCTATAATCAAAGGTGAAGTGTACTAGAATATTGGGAACTAATTATGACGGTTTTTAACTGCATGAGTGATGCTTAGGTGAGAGGATGATGGATTTGGTTGATTATTTCAAGACCCCCTGCCCAATAATCATGTTTAAAGCAACCTGGATACCTAGTGGAGATCTTATGCAGTTCTTTGGATAGATGGAGGGAAGAGTAGGGTTTCCAATCACATCAATCCTCATCAGCTAAATAATTACCTCCTCAATCATTTACTTGCACCTTGATGCAGTCTCCTGTCTTTTTGGTGGTTTATCATGCCCTCTGATGATCGTTGGTGTGCTGACGAGCCTTGATTTGATAGGTTTTTAATTGTTTCTTCTTTCAACCTTTTTGGCGGTTAAGGGCCCCCAGGAAATTGTCTGCTAGCCACCAAAAACAAGGCTTTCAGTGGCTAATGAAATGCTGACCTATTCGCCTAAGCCACCGAAACCGATTTCCAAATGGCGTTGTAAAACTTGGCTTTCGGGGGATTGTGGTCTCTCTAGATATCTCCTTTTTACCACCGAAAGACAGGATTTTAAATGGCTAATGAACCATAAAAGCTTTCACCTATGCCACTTAAACCACTTTTTCCCCAATGCCTTTTACCTGCTTTCGGTGGTTAATTCCCTCCTTCAACTATTCACTAAGCTACCGAAACCAACACTTTTCGGTGGCTAATGAGCTGTTTGAAAGTCTCGCCTAAGCCACCGAAAGTGCTTTTACAAAATAATCGATCAAGCCAACTTTCGATGGTTAACCCTGATCCCGCATTAAACTGTTAGCTACCGAAACAAAGCTTTTTGATGGCTAATGAGCTGTTAAAAACACTGCCTAAGCCACTGAAAGCTAAAACTTCCAATTTTCTCAAATATAGCAAAACCAGAGACCCTCAATTTGTTAATATTTAAATCTTTCATAACATGACTCGAATTCTTCATCCTACCAAAATAAGTTTATTTTGGGAGATAACATTTGGCTCCTACTTGGGGATGGGAACCTTCCTGTGAGGTCCCAAGAACCCCAAACCAAAATGCCTTTCCTTGAAAACAACTAAAAAACTTAACACTATCATTTACTGTTCCATTGGGCATGGAGTTTATTCTATGAGCAAAAACAACCTACTAACTAACAATTTACAATAACAAGGCCTTAAAGCCTCAGATAAAATAGAGTTTCAGAAATCGCCCATTCACTAGGCCACCAAACACCTCTTCCCCTTCTAGATTCTGTAATTTAAAGGTGTTGTTCTTCTGTACCTGAGCTATCACAAAAGGGCCAATCCACAGAGATTCATACTTTCCATGTTTTCCCTTGTCATTCTTGATAGTATCCCACTTGAGGACCCAATATCCAACCTGAAAGTTGTCCACTTTTGCCCTTTTTTTAAACATGACCTTTATGTTGATGGGCTTCTGATTTTCCTATCACTTTTTCCTTGACTTGCTGCAACTCCACCAAATCCATCATCCTCCTTACAATATCATTTGGTTCATCTTCCTCCTCCTAAAAAAACTTTACCACTGGCAGAATTAGCTGAATGGGCAAAATGGCCTCAGTACCATAAACTAATTTGAATGGAGAAGTCCCTATAGATCTTTTATTCGTTACCCTATCAGCCCATAAAGCAAACTTTAGCTTAGAATCCCAGATTTTCTAATTTGTCTCCAATAGATTTCTGATGATACTGACTAGGATTTTGTTGGATGACTCCACCAGCTGAATGCCCATTGAATCACACATTTTAACCAATGCCCCGGCTTTGAAAGATGGTGCATTATCAGTCACTAACCTTACTGGGAAGCCAAACCTAATAAAAATATTCTCATATAAAAACTTCATGATGACCTAATGAGTTGCATTCTCGATGGGTACTACCTCTATCCACTTGGTAAAGTAGTCTGTGGCTACTAGGATCCATTTATGCTACCCATTGGATGAGGGATTTATTTCACCTCTAAAATCCAGACCCCATTGCTGGAAAGGCCCATTCACTACAATAGTCCTAAGGGGCAAGGATCTGAGCTATTGCTTCCCTATAAATCTTTGGCGCTGGTCACAGGCCCTCACAAAGGTACATATATCAGCAAAAAGGACTGGCCAATAGTACCCTACCCTCATAATCTTGTGGGTTGTGGTCTTCCAGTAATGATGGCTTCCACATGTGCTGGAATGAAAGTGATGCATGACCTAAACTGATTCTTCTTTCTAGACACCTCAACAAAACCCCAGACAAATCTTTCCAATACAGAAGTTTATCAACTATACAAAATTTAACAGACTTTAGTTTAAGATCTCATGCTTGATTTGGAGTGAGACCAAGAGGAACTTCTAATTTTTGTAGAAAATGAATAATACCCAAGTACCACTCACATGAAGACAATTTTTTAGCCACTTGTTGAATTTCATTCTGATCCTGAACTACTTCTGCAGCTACTAGAGTTTACAATTTTGTTGAATCGACACAAGTGAAGTTTATCCCCATCAGTTCACAGTTTTCTTTAGCCATGAGTTTGGCCAAACCTTTTCCTCTTACTAGCTTGGTGGGATTTACCTCTATATCAAACTCAATAAGCTTGGCAATCCAATTATCTCTCTTTCCATCAATGTCAGGCTAAGTCAAAACATCCTTCATAGCAGCTAAAGGGACATAGGAAAGGACTTTCGCATGTAGAATGTGAATCCTGAAGGTTTTCAATGACTTGATGAGAGGATAATCCTGTTTCTCAATGGGATCATACTTCAGCTCAGCATCCCTCAATGTCTTAATGAAGAATGCAATTGGATGATCGAGACCTTCATCATATTTTTGTAATAGTACAGCTGCCACTGTGTCATAGGATGCAAAGGAGAAGATGTAAAAACTTCTTGTGTAGTATGGACTAATCAGGGTTGGGACTTCCATGGTAGCCTTCTTGATGTCTTCAAAAGAGCTTCTTGCCTGGTTAGTCCATTTGATTTCTGCATCCTTTTTCAACATAGATGTTATGTGATTTACCAACTCAGAAAAGTTAGGGATGAACCTCTTGACAAAATTTATGTTACCCAAAAAGGACTGAATATCCCTTTTTGACCTAGGTATGGACAACTTCTGGATTTCTTCAACCCTAACCGGATCAATCTTCACACCTTCAGCTGAGACTATGTGACCTAGAAGTTTCCCCTCACTGAGTGCAAATTGGGACTTCTTAGGGTTGAGTGATATCCCAAACTTCCTGCATTTAAGAAATACCCTCCTCAACTGCTGCAAATGTTCATGATGGCTGTGAGAGTAAACAATTAGGTCATTCAGGTATATAAGCACAAATTTATCTTTCAATCCTACAAAATGTAGGTCCATGGCTCTCTGAAAAGTGGCCCCAACATTCATCAATCCAAATGGCATTTTGACATACATGAAAGTGCCCTGGGGAATCGTAAAAGCATTCTTCTCTTGGTCATCAGGGTGCACAGCAACTTGGTTGTATCCAGAGAAACCATCTAGAAATGACATGACACTAGCCCTTGAGACTCTTTGCAATAGGTGTTCCATCTTGGGTAGTGGATAGTTGTCTTTTTTGGAGCACTTGTTCAGATTTCTAAAATCCACACATAACCTAATCTCCCCATTCTTCTTCCTTACCACCGCTAAGTTTGCAATCCACTTGGAATACCTGAGGGGAATTATGATTTTGGCTTTGAGGAGCTTATGAATTTATTTTTCAATTACAGGTAGTAGGAGAGGACTGATGGATCTTAGCTTCTGTTTGAAAGGGATGGTGTCCTTCTCCAAAGGAATCTTATGTTGGATGATATTGGTGTCATAGGTTTTTAGGTCACTGTACTCCCAAGAAAAGATATCAGCAAATTATATCAAGCCACAAAATTTGGACCTATGATCAGCAGTCGACTCAGTGGATAGATTTATAAGTTTTGGATGGCTTTGGCTACCTACGTTTTTCTCTTGGACAACAAGGTCTTGCTCCTTTTTGGCAGGCTTGAGAGGGATATCATTATGATAAAAAATCTCTTCCAAGGGTACCTGACCTGGATTTATGCAGGAACGCAACAGAATACACAAATAACCATAGAAACAAATATGTAGCGGAAATAACACTTCATTTCATTAATCAATAACTGAGACTTGTTTACATACAGAATGGAAATAAACTAGCTAGAGTGCTGGTAGCTTATCTCTGATAAGAGATGTGGTGGCTACATGCCTCTAAACTCTATGTTACAATGAGGCTTGATGGCCTATATATTATTGAGAAACAATGAAAACCCTACACATCCAAAAACCTAACCCTAGAAGGTCAAACGCCTTAATGTGGGCCCCGTTGGGTAACTTGGTACATCAATTTCTCAAGGTCGTAACTTTAGCATACTACCTCCGTTTGATGCGCATGATACATTGTTAGAAAGATCCATTTAAGGAATACATCCATATATGGAAATTATTGAGTCCAAAAAGGACTCATATTTGTCTGACCATTCGATGCCAAAAAAACGTCGTTTAGGGCCTCAAAACGGCTCCGGAAGTTTAGGACCCGAAAACTACCAAAAATAGTAAATTGTGCTACAATTAAGGAAACTAGAAAACTGAAAGAAACAATGGTGGGGGTCCAAGAGGAACAGGTGGGTGGCCACCAATATCCTCCTAGATCATTCCTCCCCCCTTAGGAAGCAATGGTTCCCATTGCATTGAGTTCCTCCATGAGATGAGGAAACTTCTGTTGAACTTGGTCCCCAGTGAGCCACTTTCCCTAGTGAAGGAGTTGGCCTGCTTTGACAACTCGATATAGCTAGATCTTCTGCTGGTGGGTGTTCTTGATCTGTGTGTCCATAATTCGATCAGTTGTGGTTTGCTCCATATAGTCAGGGTTTAACTCTGTTGGTGTAAGTTGTTCTGCCACATCTGATGTGTCCAGTAGAGGTGGAAAGTAGGGCCGAAGGTGGTCCACATTGAACAATAGGTGCAGACCAAGGAATGGTGGAATACTGAGCTCGAATGCATTGTCCCCAATAGCCTTGGTGATGGTGTATGGCCCATATCAGAGCGGGCGAAGCTTGTGGTGGGGTCCAGCGAGGTGCCCCTTCTGTAAATGTAGCCACACTTTGTCGCCCACCCGAAAGTTGTGTTGCACCCGATGCTAATCATGTCACTACTTGTACTTAGCATTGGATCTATCCAATATGTCATGAACTTGTTGGTGAATATGCTAAATGCGCTCAATGAAGTTGTTTTCCTTGGAAACTTCAGACTAGATATGAGCGGAATCAGCCTGAATAGCTGCAAATGGCATGGCTACATCAATGGGACATAGTGGATGGAATTCCAAGCCCACTTGAAAGGGGCTATGGTTGGTTGAGCTATGGAGGGCCCAGTTATAGCTGTGTTGTACATAGGGGAGGGTCTCATCCCATGTGCGTGGATGCTTTGAGTTGTACATGCACAAAATGTGTACGATCATCCTGTTGACAACCTCTATCTGGCCATCAGTCCATGGATGGAAAGCTGTGGACTTGGTGAGCTTAGTGTCTAGAATTGACCATAGGCTAGGCCAGAATGTACTAAGGAACTAGCTATCCCTGTCTGAGATTATAGACTGTGGGATACCAAAGTGTACCCACACTTGTTCAAAGAAGAGTTTAGTAGTGGCTTCTACTGTGAGGCTGCCATTATGGCCATCTTTGAGAATCCGTCAATGACCAAAAACACATAGTAATTGCCATGCTTAGTAGAAGGAAGGCCTGACATGTAATCCATGGAGATGGATTCCCAAGGTTGACTAGGGGTAGGCAAGGGAGTATAGAGGCCTTACTTCTTGATGGATGGTTTGGCAAAGGCGTAGGCAGTGTAGGATCGGATGTACTTCTCAACGTCCTATCAAAATTTCAACCAATATAAATACTTCTACAATACTGCTACTATTTTCTCAACCCCAAAATGCCCAGCAACCCGACTATAGTGCGCTTCCCAAATCATCTTGGCATGCTCGCTTGAAGGAACACAAAGGTGTCCCATGTGACACAGTAGTACATCCTGGAGGTGAAATTTTGGAACTTGGCTTCCCTCCAAGAGCATCTGGTATGTGTGGTTGTATTCTAGATCGCTCTTGTAGAGAAGCAGCCAATCAGAAGTCTCGTGCCCACAAGAGTTGAGCACGATCGTTATCGCCACGATTGGCAGTCAGCTGAGGCAGTCTGCAACATTATTGGTGCTTCCCTTCTTGTACTTAATGTTCAAATGAAACTGTTGTAGATATGTGGACCACTTCTGATGGTGATCATTTTGTAACTTCCCTTGTGTCTGCATGAACTGCAAGGGTTGGTGGTCTGTGTGGATGATCATTTCCTTCCCCAAAATGTAATGCTTCCATTGCCAGCAAACCTATACAATGGAATACATCTCTTTGTCATAAGTGGCATATTTTCGCACTGTGTCTGATAGTGTCTCACTGTGATATGCCACTGGATGCCCTTGTTGAGTAAGGACTACCCCAATAGCATAGTCAGAGGCATCTGTCTCGATTTCAAAAGGTTGTTGCAAGTCTGGTAATGTGAGCACTGGGGCATAACAGAGGTGATGTTTCAATTCTGTAAATTCCTTCTCCTCAGTTTCTCACCAAAAGAATTTTTCTTTTGCTCCTCCCTTGGTGACTTGACTCAAGGGCCAAGTAATATGAGAGAATCCCAACACGAACCTGCAGTAGAAATTATCAAGGCCCAAAAATCTGCGAAGCTCTGTTAGAGTAGTTGGGGCTGGCCAATCCTGAATGACTTGGATCTTGGTTGGATCCACATGCACCCCACAGTCATCAATAATGTATCCCAGATACTGAACCTGGTTCATGCCAAAAGTGCACTTGTCCAAATTGGCGCACAACTTGTGCTGCCGCAATGTTTGGAGGACCTATCAGATGTAGTGGAGGTGCCCTTCCCAAGTCTGGCTGAAGATCAGGATGTCATCCAAGTACACTGCTACAAATGAGTTGGTGAATGGCTGCAAGATGCTGTCCATCAGTCTCATGAAGGTTGCAGGAGCATTCATCAGCCCAAAAGGCATGACCAACCATTCGAAAAGGCCCTCCTTGGCTTTGAAGGCAGTCTTCCACACATCGGTCGACTCAATTGGTACCTGGTGATACATGGAATTTAAGTCGATCTTGCTAAAATATTTTTCCCCTTTAAGCTGGTCCAGGAGGTCATCAATCCATGGGATTGAGTACCTATTATGGACAGTGATCTTGTTCAGTGCCCAATAGTCAATACAGAGTCTCCAAGTCCCATCCTTTTTCTGTACCAACATGATCGAGCTCCCACAAGGTGATGAGCTTGTCTAGATGTGACCCTTCTACAACAGCTCCTAAATTTGCCTCTTGATTTCATCATTCTATAGAACAGAGCGATGATAGATCGGTCCATTGGGTAGTGGCACACCTAGGGTGGGATCGATGGGGTGCTTGACCTGACAGTGGAGAGGCACCCCGATGGGTGAGGTGAATATGTCCCGGTACTACTCCAGACCTTCTCTATTTGTTGTTGTCATGCGGAGGGGCCCTGTCTGGAGGTTGTGGCCACAATAGTCTTCTTTCCCTAAGGGTGGATCATCAAGAAAACAAACTTCCCAGTTTTGGAAATGAGCTTACTGCATTGTTTTGCAGTAACCAAAGAGATAGCGGTAGGGGATGGTACCTCTGGTATCCTGTACAAATTATTTCCCAATGTAATAATAATAGCGCAAGGCTGGGACTCAAACATAGAATTTCGCTTCCATAAGTATGGTTGACCTAATAATACATCACAAACATCAAGAGGAGCAATATCACATAATACCTCATCGGTGAAGGGCTTGATGCTGACGAAGATCTTGTCCTTGGTGAAGCCACCTGATGGTGTACGGCTGCGAGTGTGCTATGGTGGGAAAACCCAACCGCTTCATGACCTCTGCTGAAATCAGGTTCTTTTGGCTCCCACTGTTGACGATGAACTATAGCGGGGAACCCTTTACCCACATCTGGGAGTGGAAAAGGCACTCCTCCTCCTCTGAATCTTGTAGTTCTTCCTTTTGGATCTTTGTGGTGGAAATGGTGGCATTGGGCTCTGCATTGATAATCTTCTTCCCTCTTTCATTCCCCTTCTCGGTTTCAGATTCAGTGTCAGAGTATGCATCTGATTCATAAGCCTTTATCTCAGCCACTAGTGACTTCTTAGCCCGACACTCACTTGTGTTGTGAGTGGGGCTCTTATGGAACTTGCACCACTTTCCCACTTCCTTCTTCGGCTTTGCAATGTTTCTCTTTACTTGCAGCTTTGGCAAGATTTCTTGAGTTTCCATGCCTTGGCTGTGTCCTTATTTCTGTAGTTTGGGGGCACCTTTCCCTTGCTTCTAATTCACAGATCCAAAGGATCGCTTTTTTTGTTTGAATTTTTGCTCAATTTTGGCAGCATACCGATATGCCATACCAAGCGAGGAGATGTCAAGGATCTCCATTTCCTCCTGAATGTATCTGTGTAGAAAAATGTGGTACTTCAGCACCAAATGTTTCTCTGAATCTTTGATGCCCAAATTGGTGTGCAGGGTATGGAATAGATTCGTCAGCTCATGCACATCTTCATCTCTTTGTTGCCGCAGCATAGTCCATTGGATGTACTTGTCCTCATAGCTCCCCACTGGATAATATTGTCCCCTTATGGCATCTCAGAAATAATTCCAAGTGGGTATTCCTGAGAACAGAGAGGGTTCCTCCTCATCCTTTCTCTCACGGTAGGTTTCCCACCAGTCCTTGATAGGGGGGTGGCTTTGAGTAGAGAAAAACTAATCTTTTCCCGGTCAGAAAAGTCATGAAACAAGAAATATCCTTCTAATAGATTCAACCATTTATCTACGGCATCTACATCTATTCGACCATCAAATATGGGAATTTCAAAGTTTACTTGTACCTTAAAAGGGGTTGCACCTCCAGAGTGGTTGCTAGATGCAAATACACCGCCAGTGGGAAGTCATTGAAGGATCTGGGCAAAGTTATCCATCATTGCATTCCTTTTTTTTTCAAGGGCCTCCTTGAGCAACATTTTGATAGGATCTTATGCGCCTTCATCTTTATTTTCATCCCCCATGGGTAGCCATCAGGATTTTAGAGGATGATCTTGCAAAGGTTCAACCAGATCGAGCCCTAACTCTTTATACCCCACCCTGTTGGGGACATGCAAAGAAGGATCGAGAAAGAGCAGATTACTCTGATACCACTGATCTGGATTTATGCAGGAACAAAACAGAATACAAAAATAACCATAGAAACAAATATGTAGCGGAAATAACACTTCATTTCATTAATCAATAACTAAAACTTGTTTACATACAAAATGGAAATAAACTAGCTAGAGTGCTGGTAGCTCATCTCTGAGAAGAGATGTGGCAACTACATGCCTCTGAACTCTATGTTACAATGAGGCTCGAAGTCCTATATATTATTGAGAAACAATGGAAACCCTACACATCCAAAAACCTAACCCTAGGAGGTGAAACACCTTAATGTGGGCCCCTGTTGGGTAACTTGGTACATCAATTTCCTGGGGTCGTAACTTTAGCATAGTACCTCCATTTGATGCACATGATACATCATTAGAAAGATCAGTTTAAGGACTACATTGATAAAAGACAAATATCAAGTCTGAAATGGACTCATATTTTCCTGACCATTTGATGCCAAAAAAACGTCGTTTAGGGCCTCAAAACGCCTTCGGAAGTTTAGGACCCGAAAACTGCCAAAAATAGTAAATTGTTCTACAATTAAGGAAAATGGAAAACTGAAAGAAATAGTGGTGGGGGTCCAGAAGAATAGGTGGGTGGCCACCAATATCCTCCTAGATCAGTACTAGACCCCGAGGTATATAATTGCTGGGTAATTGGACAATATTCTAATCAACTACTTTATCTTTCAACTTGAGCTATTGGGATTCTTCCATGTTTAGGTTTTCCTGATCTATATGCATATCAGAGAATTCATCTACTAGCTGAAGGAATTCACTAAGCTCATCATCATTCTCAAACACCTTCCAAAATTTTACATTATCTGGCAGGAAAGGTCTATACTTGACCTAAATATCATAGCTGAGCCTAGGAGGTAAAGGAGGAACAAACAGACTTGCAGAGACAGCCAGGGAATCAGCCAGGTGATTCAAATCCCTACGTATATATGATAGTTCAAAAAACATAAAGGAGTCTTTGAGTTTCCATACCTCGTCCCTTTAAGCCTTTAGTCTAACATTTTTTCTTGAAAGGTGTTGTTCACCTGTTGTATAATAAGGTCTGCATCTCCAAAGATTTTCATGCACATGATCCCCATTTCCTTGGCAGCTTTCACTCCTAACAGCAAGGCTTCATATTCTGCTATATTTTTAATGGTTTTAAAATCAAGCTTATAAGACAGATGAATATTCTCTTTGTATGGAAAGATCAATACTACACTTGCACCTGCTGAGTTTTGAGTGCTAGCCCCATCAAAATACATGTTCCAGACCGATGTGGTCACTTCTTCGGGCTGCTGACAGGTGGGTTTAGTAAGTTGGACTGGTGTTTGTTAAGAATCATTTATTTGTAGAATGCATGACCCAAAATCTATGTCTACTACATAAATGGGGTGGTTCATTGAATTCTTTTCATTGCTTATGATGTAGGAAAGTTGATTCTCTCTGTAAAGCCTCTTGATCTCCCCTTTAAACATTGGGATTGTAGAATATGTAAGGTCCATCTGAAGGATGACATCTAGCCTTTTACTCCATGATCTAGACAGTAAGAGACCAAATTTAGGAGGGATATCAGCCACTACAATGTCCATCATGATGCTTTTTGAGGGTAGCTGAGATAGGTTTACAACAAGGTCTTTGATGAGGCCCAAACACTTGACCTTTCTGGAGTCAAAGGAGAATAGATCATGGTAGGGTTTTGTAATGTTGAGACCAAGATCATCCATCACAACTTTTGGCCCTAAGTTATGGGAAGCTCTTGAGTCCAACAAACAGTTATGAAGGACTTTATCATGGATATTCAAGGATATGTAGAAAGGTGGGAAAGAATCCTTTAGCTCTTCAATCATAGGGCCTCCTAGGGTTACAATAGGTTTATCATCTTACAGATTGACAAAGTCAGTATCAATATGTATCTTTGGTTGAAGAGAACTCGGTATGGAAGATTTGAATGCATCATTTTTCATTAGCTCTATTAATGGGAAAGGGATCTTCAATTTCTGAATCTCTGACTCAAGGTTGAAAGAATAATACAGTCTATCAGGAAACCTTACCTCTTATACTGGAGCTTTTAGTTGGACATGATCAGTGCTTGATGAATGCACTGGTTTTTGCAATGGTTTGGGAATGATAGCCATTTTCTTTGGTAAAATAGTAGCCCTTTTAGTTGGTGCAGCAAGCTGCTTTGCAGGAATAACATTCTTCTTAGGGGGAGCAACCAGCCTGGACCTTAGATTATACCCTCCTTGAATATCTACCTGATATACTGCTTCTTCACTGATCTGCTCATCGATTAGGGTTTCCTCATATTCTGCCTGTGTCAGAAAAGAATAGTCAACTTCATCCTCCATGTAGTGGATATTGTCTTCAGCCTCTCCTTCTTCTTGAATGAACTCTGGTTCTTCTTCTAGTACAACATTCTAAAAAGGATCTATGATTCTCTGATCTTCCACTTGATTCCTTTCCCTTCTAAGGATCTAAACTGGGGGGTTGCCTCTTTTATAAGGGACAAAATTTGGGTTTCGGGGAACAAAATCACTTGGCCCTTTACCCCTCACGGGTATCTGCCCTCGGTCATTTATCTTAGACATTTCAGCAGTCAAATTATCTAAGAGTTTCATCATTTTGTCAATCTTTTTCCCTGATGAAGAAGCCCCAAGAGGATCTGTTGGCTGCTTCTTCCTATATATCTTTTCTTTGACCTTCTGAGATGCCACAATGTTAGATTCTACCTCTAGGGCAGCATCCTGCATCAGTGATAAGGAGGAAGACCTCATCTCTCTGAGAAGCAGGTAGAAATCAGAGTTAAAGGAATTTACATAAGTTATTCTGGCCAAGGTATCAATGGGCTTGATCTCAGTGGGGATCTTGCTGTACATATTGTTAAACCTCCTGGTGAAGTTGGAGACAGACTCCCCATTCTCTCTTTTTAAGTTTCTAAACTCGGTGATATAATAGAGGTGATCTCTCTTCTCTCCCCAATGCTTTAGAAAGATGTCATTTAGGGCTTCAATGCCTGCTACTGATCCAGCAGGCAGTTCTTTGAACCATTTCCTAGCCTGAACATCTAGGCTTTGCACAAAAACCCTAGTCCACACATCTTCCTATTATATATTTATGTTCTCAGGATAACTGTAGAATGCCTCTAGATGTTCTTTAGCTATGAAATATCCCTCTCCTGTATATTTAGGCATGTATTTGAGATAGTCTCCGGTGGGCATGGCCGAGAGGGGGTTAGGAAAATTCAGGGGGGCATACCTAGCTACCAAAATCCTTTCCATTTTGGTCAGAGGGGAAGCCATATTGGAAAGGGTGTAGGAAGGTACTACTGATGCAAGTGGTAGCTGAAAGGGTGATGGTGGTAAACTTATCCTAGTGGAGTCACCAAGGATTGGATCTTCACAAGCAGCAGTGCTTGAAGATGCCCAAACCCTAAAATTTTCTGATGTATTTATAAATTCCTGAGAATTAAATGTTTTAGCAGAAGAAATAATAGCAGGAATATTTCTTGAAATACCTGATGTAGCTTCCTTTGCAGCACTACTAGTCTGCCTTAGTGAATCCCTATCTCTTCTTAGAATCTCTTCTGGATCTGAAACAGGAGTTGTTGGTGGCCCTTGAGGGTTTGCTCTGGTACTTGGTCTTATTGAAGCCACCTTATTTCAATGGAGTCACCAGATAAATGATTACAGTGAGAATAGTGTCCAAAATTTTTCTATCATCAAAGAAGGATCTATGTCGTCTCCCAGAGAAGCTGAGCTTCAATCTCCTGTCCCCAACAACGGTGCCAATTTGTTATCACTCTAGGAAACTCCTCTAGGTTGCAGCTTGAGGATTCCTAGTAACTTAAATGTTTTTATGGTTTTCTAGTGGATCAAGTCAGGTGACCTACAGGACTCACACTCTCAAGACATACATGAAACACAATCATGGATAAGGCTTCTAACTACCACTGTTGAGAGGTTTGATAATATGGTGCAGAGATGGAGAACTTATCATGCTAGCAGATTCATACATAAAACAGATATATATAAATGGCTAATCATAACAAGGAAAGTAATTATAATTCAAATCATCAATATGCCAATAGGATGACATCTATCAGACATTAATTAACATGAATAAACCTGAATAACACATTCAAGCATAAGCACAGAATAGACAAGAAATAAAAGCTAAACATATGAGAGCAAAAGAGCTTATATTAGGTCATGAGCAATATGAGAAGATTGACAATAGTAATGGTCTACAGGTCCCTGAAGTCGAACCCTTTCAATAACATATGTCTTAGGCTTTATAGCCTTTACAAAAATATTCAGATCCTGAAACATTGGATCTGATTTACTAAAAATAGACAAAATAATTGTTTTTTGCATAATTAGGTCAAAAAACCCTAATTTAACTACTAGTCTATCTAACTGTAGAACTTGTTCACTGTTTGAACCTTCTGATAACTAAAGTGAGTACTGGGAATAACTGTCACTAGTCCTCTGCTGGATAAGTCACTATTTTACTTAGACATTTTAGTGTTGGTGACCCTTTCTTCCTTTATGTCACTGCAAAACTGAAGCATACCTCCCCTGATGTTGTTCTTCAATGCCCTTCATTTTTATACTTTGTCCCTGAGCTATTCATGTTTGCCCAAAACTAATCCTTCATGCCAAAATTCGATCCTATGCCTCTTTTTGCTTTCGATGGTTAAGAGGTCAAAATATCGAAACTGTTAGCTATCGAAAGCGCTGCTTTCAATGGCTAATGAACTACCTCGGCATCCGCCTAAGCCACCGAAAGCCTTGTGAAATCAGAAATATTGCACCTTCTATTGACAGAAGTTGTTCCTCTGGTCTAAATGGTTCGGATCCAAAACAAATGAGTGAATGAAAAAGGATGAATACCTTCCCTAAATATTGTAGACACCTAGAATACTACTTCGATTGTGAACCTGTGTACTTGCAAACATATCAAACATGCAAACCCATCAAAGCTACCATAAAATCATCTACTTATCCATGTTAGTGACTAAGGAATCTAACAACATGTACATGTGAAATCAAAACAATAGTAATGTGGGACAGAAATCAGCTTTGCATTAAGAATGTATGGAGAAGCTTACAATCATTTCCTTAGTGTCGACAAGCCCCTCCATGAGACAAACACTTCATCCCCATAAGCTCCAACTTTTCTCTCTATGCTTTCCAATGATTTGGACTAGGTATTCAATCCAACAACATAACAATACCTCTATATTTCTCCCCCTCAACTATGGACATGAGCTTGTATTTATAAGCCTCAATGGATAGGAATAGTTGAGAGAATTGTGGGTGAGGTGGCTCTAAGATCCTACCATGGGGGATCTCGAGCACAACTGACCCATAATGATAGGGATAAGGGAGGACATGAGGCTCATGATCTAGAAGACTCGAGAAACTTCTCCTTTTCCCATTTTACCCAGGGTACTGCTTTTCTTCTCTTATGACAGAGCGGTTTATATGAGAAATGCTTTTGGACCAAAGACCATAGGCAGTGACACTGCTTCTTGAAAATAGGATACAATCAGTGCTAAGCAAGGTACCGCTCATGGGCCACAAGGAAAGTGTGGTGCTAGGTTTTTTCAAGTAGAATTGACAAACAGAGTAAGTTTCCACTCTAAGTGCTGGAATTAAGGGAAAACATGGGAGTTAAGGGTCTTATCACATGGTGGTGATAGGATTTAGGTATAACAAAATTCCCCCCAAAGCATGAGACTTAGAGGGATATGATAAGTAAGAGCTTTGAGAGAACAAGTTGTCACTTCAAGGTGAAAATGTTAGCTCAATCGGAGAATGTCGTCTAATAGGCATCTGTAGTACATCAATATTTTTGACTCATAGACACATGTAACCAACTCATGGCTGTAGACCAATACAAGGCAGATCCATGAGAGGAATAAACAAACATGGTTACTAGAATACAGCGTAGATCCATGTGATAGAGGACTCAAACTTAGACATAGCTACCAGACATACAACATAGATCTATGTCATACAAACGCAAATTTGAGCATAGCCACGACCATACAAATTTGGATCCATGCTAGATATACAAAACTCCATCACAACCTAGGGAAAGCAATGAGTGCTAAACAAATACCCAGGGTCTTCGTCTCGTCTTCCACAAAGTACAATTCTATCCATGTGATTACAAATATCTGAAGTCCAACATGGTTGAAACCACTTGATTACCGGTCAATGATGTGAACCGTTAACAAGTGCGAGGGAGGTCACCATTGATGTCAATGATTCCCAAGGTACCCTAGTACAATCTACTGAGTGTGAATAGATGTCTTGATGTCGAACACCCAGTCGATTCTATCGATCAAAGGTTAAGGATGTGAACCTATGTTGAGAGTGAGGGGATCTGTCATTAAGGCATACAGATCTCAAGGTACTAAGTTTTGTTTCTAACACTATTTCCCAGATGATGAGCTAATGTCGACGGGAATAGTCTCATTGAAGGAGGGCCATGATTAGTCCCACATCGACGACACAAAACTTGAAACATAGTTCTGGAATGATTTGAATGTAGTAACCATAATACTGACTCAAAAGTACTGACACAAAGACTGTTTTGACTGCAAAGGTAAAAATTATTCAACTTCCCTTTGAACATCGGGTGGCATGACAAAAGACTTGGAAGCATGACTAAACCAGAAAAACACACAGTGTGACGGTGGAGAATGCATTCTTTTGAAAGACTCAAAGGAGTGGTATGACTCATGAAAGTGGATTGTCACAGAGATCAGCTGAATACCCAATTGACTGAAATGATATGAAGAAAAGTGTCAGGTTCAAAGGTAACGACAAACTACTGCCATTTATTTGCAAAATGATTCCCTTCCCATTTTCCCCCATCATGGTTGATGAGTGCCTCTTTTTTATTTTATGAGTTCAAAGAGGGTAACAAACACTTGTTATAGCTCATCCGAAGACAAGTCCAAACTCATATGTTTTATGAAACTGAGAGAGGAGGGGTTCGTTCCCAAAAAAGGGTCTCTCAATGTTTGATTTAACGAGTCCAATGAAACTTAACTCGGTATCGTTCATGTTTAGAGAGTCTGAGCGATGACGAAAGAAAACTCCAAAGGGTCCTTTTTCGTATGATTTAGTCCCTAAGGCCTGAAAAAGTATAAAATAATACCTTAGGGAACTCTTCCAATCATGATTGGCTAGAGTGTTCCTTTTTCATAAATAGTCCATTTGAACCGAAAAAGAGATAACCTATCGTCAAAGAGACGAATCTTCAAATACTTTTACAAGTATGAAGAAGACAAGTACTCGACTATATTTTCACATTTTAAGAGTCCGAAAAGAGCTTAAAGAAGACTCTATTAACCTTTTTCATGTTTGAATCCAGAGCAAGAAAAAGTAACAAACTAAGCTCAAACCACTTTTCATGTTTTAACCTGAGCGCGAAAAATGAAAAGTAAGCTCAACACCATCTTACTATTTTTAACGAGCTTGAAGATCAGTTGAAAGAATGCTCGAAGATTGGTTTCATTTTTATGCAAGCTTGGAATCAATGGGTAAACTATGCTTGAAAAATCCCATTAACATGATATACAGAGGTTGGAATCTTTCCCCCAGCATGATTGCTAGCTAATATTACCCCTAGCATGGTTTCTAGGGGCTTGACAAGCCCCCCAAGCTTCGTTTCGTCTGATGATTCTTCTTCCATACCCAATCTAAAAACTTGGTTACTAATGTGAAAATGTTCACCAGGGGTGTAGGAAGAACGAGAATCAGGCAAGTGAAAAGAAGGTTCAAGTTCTAACACTAAAGGGAAGACTCGACTTAGGAAGGGGATCTATTTCATTTTTATGCAAGCTTGAAATAGAAGGTAACTATGCTTGGAACATGGTTTCTTTTTTATGCAAGCTTGAAACCAAAAGGTAAACTATGCTTAAGGAATCCTACTTCATTTTTTAATGAGCTTGAAATAGAAAATGAACTATGCTCAGGAATGATTCATTTTTATGCAAGCTTGGAACCAAAAGGTAAACTATGCTTGAGGAGATCCATTTCATTTTTTAACGAGCTTGACATAGAATGAGAACTTTGCTCATAAGGATCTATTTCATTTTTTAATGAGCTTGACATAGAATGGGAACTATGCTCACCACATGGTTTCATTTTTATACAAGCTTGAAACCAAAAGGTAAACTATTCTTAAGGAGTGGTTTCATTTTTTAACGAGCTTGAAACCAAAAGTAAACTATGCTCTCAAACATGCTCCTACCGAACATGATATCCATAGGTTGGTAGGTTTACCCCATTACATAAAATCTATCCTCTTAGCTCCATTATGATGTCCATAGACTAGAGACATGCCCCCCATTTTACCTATGATGGGAAAAAGCTAACTAGAAGAAGGGGAAGGAACCACAAGAACATGCGGCACATTCAGGGTAGCCTAATTAATAGGAGTGATGCGATGGTCAAGTGTAACAAAAGAAAGCTGGTCAATGGTCACAATCTTCCCATCATGGGGAAAATTCATAACTCTAAAGAGTGTGGACACAATAGCCTTCATGGCATAAACATAATCACATCCAAGGAGCAAATTGAAATCTATAAGACCTTGGACCACCATAACATCAATACAGACCATTTTTCCTCCTATAATAGGAAAATAAGGAAGGGTCCCTAAAGGTGTAGTAGGTTTTCGTTTAAATGCCAGTATCTGATCAGTGGATGGCACAAGCTGAGGTGAGCCTAAATCTTGCCAAGCAGTTGAGGATATTATACTAACAGAAGCCCCTTTGTCAACAATAGTGCAAAGTATCCTCCTAGCAGTAACATTCACAACTATCCAGAAAGGAACACTTGAATGAATACGAGACTCTGTTACGTTACTCCATTCAAAGGAAAAACCTCACTACTCGGAGAGGGTTCTGTCGAAATAGACAATTTCCTCTTGTCGAGAACAATCAGAACGAAGCATAAAAACTTTAGCAAGTTTCAGTTCATTCTCTACTGGAAGAGAAGAACAAGATGCATATTTGGTCAAAGAGACTACTTCAATATTAACACTCTCTAATGAAAGAGTGGGATCGGGTGGAAATGACATCAAATCGACCACTTCACTCTCCGAAGGAAGAATGGGATCAATTATAGATTAAACTGAATTGATCACTTGGTCAATCAGCAAGGAATCAAGGGATAACTTACTATCACTTGTTGGAATCACCTATTGATGATCAATAAAATTTTCCAACCAACGCAAATCTTCATCCATGCTTGGACAAAGAAAATTACAATGCATAGCCATGCATATCAAGCAAGGATACAAAACTTTACCCTTATGACCTTTTACCAATGGGTCACTGGTTGAGGGAGTATCGTCAAAATGATGATTAGAGGTTAATGACACAGACGGTTTGGACCTTTTAGACCACTCCTCTTGTACACAAGAGAGATCAGGACACTCTTTAACAAGGTGGTCCCCCTTGCAAATCTTACAAGGGAACTTGGGTTTTCTGAGTTCTCTCTTGGAACAGGCACCATCAAGAGCAGATGGTTGCTGCTTTTTCTCTTTCTTATCCTTCTTGTTCTTACCCTTCCCTTTCTTCTTCTTCTTATTCACATGACTACTAACCATAGAGCTCTGGTCAAGTGAAGAAGAAGAAAGGGATGAAGCCACAACCGATGAAGAAGGAGAGGGATTCGGTTGAGGTAGATCCTCTCTCAGAGGAGAGGTGACATTTGAGACATTAGGTGTAACAGGAATTACCAAATTAAAAAGCCAGACCGGTAATCCTATAGTTAATCCAAGAAGATTGAGAGTGGCAATAAAGGGAGGACCAATACCTTCACTTGGAGGGAATAAAAAAGGTACATCTTAGAAATGGATCTCTTGATTGGTAGTCCCAGATGGGGATGCCATCTCTAAAATCTCTAAAAAAACCCTAACTACCACGCACAAGCAAGTACTACTCAAACTAAAAGCAACAAGAAAACATGTGAAAGGAGTGGATAAGAGTCAGGAACCTTATAGGACAGGTCAAAAGGATAACTCAGATGGTTTGAGGATTCCTAAAAGGGTCTCCCAATATACACTAGGTATGTGGGAGCTCAAATCGGTAGTAGTGTTGTCTAATGCACAACCGTTCACAGGGGGGCTTCCTATATACAATCGAGTACGTGAAGTACATTTTTATATACCTCAAGGGTACGTGAAAAGTCATTCGATATAACGACGGTACATGGAAGAACCGCGCAAGTCCCAAGTTGTAGTGAGGACAAATAATGATAGCTCCTACGTTTAACGACACCCGATTACGTCACTAACTTATCACTCAAATTGCTAAAATTTTTAACCTAGTACTACCGTTAATTTTATCTTGTGCGTTTAGGTGGAACCATGGAGTGAAAACTTGAATTAAAGAAGATGCACACTGATCTATATGATAACGCAATTTTTCCTCTTCAATGAAATTCTACCTAAGAGAGGGAGAGAGATTTACTTTCTTCCCAAAAATGCACACCCAAATGCAAATGCAATTCTATCTTTTCAAACGAAAAGTGAAATATCAATTCACCCCAAACAATCTTCAAAGCAAATAAAAAAGAGATCTAGAGAACATTTAACATAAATAAAATAGAAATGTTTCCTATCTTTTCATGCTTGAAAATGATGCATAAAAACTTAATGGAAAGATGATTTCACTAACGTTTCCAAACAAAACTAACTCTAATGCACGCAAAGCTGAAAACAGATATTTCTTCTTAATGAAAGTAAGATCTAGAATTTTGAACAATTATGCACGAAACAAGAAGAAAATCAATTAACATGCTTGAGAATAAATCAAAGGAGAGAGAAAAATAAAACTTCTCTTTGAAACAGATAAGTAAACAAAGAACCAATCTTTCCTACCAAGCACTGAAAAAATCAGCATGCAAAAGGTAACAAGAATCACCCCAAGCAAAGAAAGACTCAAAACAACATGGATCACTCCCGCATTCCAAGTCCAAAACAATGTGAAACCTACTCATGAAAATGAAATGTATATTTCCAATTTCAATTAATAATATCTGCAAAAAAGAGCTAGAGGTTTCAAGAAAAGAAAAGAATGTAAAATCTAATGCAAGAAACATAAACTCTCTTTGAATACAGAAAGAATACAACAATTGGGAGCATTTGTTTTCAAAAATACACTTCATTTTAATCAAAAAGTAAGCCAAAACACACACAAAAATCAAAATACAAAGTCTAGAACAAGGCCTACCTGGCACTGTGCAGATGAAGCTGCTGACAGGCGGTTTTGAGGCAGAACCGCTTCTTTCTCACTAGATTCAGGCGGTGGCACTGCTTATGGCTAACTAGACTCAGGTGATGGCACCGCTCCTTGCCAAAGGAACATACGTGGTTCCCTAAATAGATCCAAAACACAAGGAGAATGAGAAATCAAGTTAAAAATTAATCAAATCAAGGTAAAGATTGATGAATTGACAGTAAAAAAGAGCATATAAGGTCAAAATAGTTCAAATATAAAAGTTTCAAACCAAAATCACTAATTCAAATGGAAGATATGACTGAAGAGAGTTATATACTGGGGCCTGGATTTAGACAAGTGTCGAAGGACTGAGGAAGAACAAGACAAATCTATCCCCAATGGAGTCGCCAGATTTGTAATCAGGAATATTGCACCTTCTACGGATAGAAGTTGTTCCTCTGATATGAATGGTTCAGATCCAGAACGAATGAGTGAATGAAAAAGGATGAAGACCTTCCCTGAATACTGTAGACACTTGAAATACTGCTTCGATTGTGAACCTATGTACCTGTAAACAGATCAAACATGTAAACTCATGAAAGCTACCATAAAATCATCTACTTATCCATGTTAGTGACTATGGAATATACCAACATGTACATGTGAAATCAAAACAATAGTAATGTGGGATGGAAATCAGCTTTGCATTAAGAATGTATGGAAAATCTTACAACCATTTCCTTAGTGTCGACAAACCCCTCCATGAGACAAACACTTCATCCCCATAAGCTCCAAATTTTCTCTCTATGCTCTCCAATGATTTGGACTAGGTAGTCAATCCAACAACATAACAATACCTCTATAGTTCTTCCCCTCAACATGGGATTAAGGGACAACATGGGAGTTAAGGGTCTTATCACATGATGGTGACAAGATTTAGGTATAACACCCTGTTCTTAAAAAATTCTTAAGCCACCTCCAAAATTATTCATTCAAGTTTGTTTGCTTATCTTTTGATTCAGTACACTCTATGTTAGGAAGGTTAGCAGTAGCCTGACTTGATTTTGGAGGCTGAAGGCTTACTACAGCTTCAGCCAGGGTTTCCAATGTGAGGTGAGTTCTAGGGTTTGGCTTGGCATCCTTCATCTACAGCCTCTGAAGCCTAATCATTCTATACAACCTTGTGTTGTCTTTCAAGTATCTTTTGTTTAGTCTTTTTAGAAAGATATACATTTCTCTCATCTCTAGGTAAGAGTTATGCAGTAGCTTATTCCTCTTGGTCAATGTAGCATTGTTTTTCTTTATCTCTCTCTCTAAAATTTCCATTTCATACACTTTCCTCAGCAGTTGATTTATCCTTGTGTCTTGGGCTTGCTAGAGGAAGCCTTCTCTGTTGGCTCGTCTTTCTCTTTTGGTGTAGGTGATGGGAGTTCTTCAATCTCTACTACAACTTGCACTGCTAGGTTAGCACCTTCCTCTCTTTCCTCTTCTGAATATGAGTAGGGTAGGTTCAAAATGTTCCCACTATGTGTTGTGACGTCCTGGCCCTTTTCACTGAAATCCAGGTTTCTCTTGACCTCCTTGGATTTAGAAGAGGAAGGAGGTTGTTCTATTGTTGTTGGGGATATAGCCATTCTCTTCCTTTTCCCACTCCTTGGGGTGCTAGATTTTTTTGAAGGAGACTTACCCTTTTCTTCTGGTTGTAGGCCTATTTCAAATCCATTCCAAAACAAGAAATATGCCCATGCCATATTTCTCCTTTTTAGAAATTCTTGGATTAGGAGTTGGATAAGACCATGATGAGACAATATTCCAGCAATCTTGGTTGGCTGAGCCTTCACCTGGTGTGCCATTTTTGCTAGGATCTTGTGTAAGTAGAAGGGTAAATTCAATGGGATTTTTCCTGTGAAGTGGTTCATCAATTTAAAATGGTAAATCATGGCCCTGTTGTATCTCCCTTCATAAGTTATGTAGACCACAATGGCCTTCAGTAATTGCTACCATCTCTCTTCTAGCCAGGAGGATGGGACACTTTTCTTCCACACCACCCCTCTATTTTCAGGCTTCAGATAAGATCTGAACTCTACATCCTTTGTAATGGTGGTTTTAAGCCACTTCTCCCTAATTCTAGGGATTTTAGTCACTTCATAAATTAGAGTTTCATCTATCAGAAATTCTTCCTTACCTATGATTGCCTTGGAGCCATCAAAAGAGAGAGAGAAAATGCCTCAGCCACCTGCTAGTGTGAACCTTGAATTTTCTCACAAAACTTATAGCAGCCAGCATCCTTGAAGAAATTGTAGACTTCTGGATGTGCCTCCAGGTAGCTGATGTCTCCCAACTCTTGCCTAAGAGCAGGCCCTCCCTTCTTCATTTGTTGAATGTTCTCCTGGGTATCTGCAAAAATCAATTCAAGTTTTGTGGAAGAGTGTTTTTAGCAGGCTGATTCTCAGAGATGGTTTCTAGTGGTGAGGATTCCTATAATCGAAGGTGAGGTGTACTGGAGGATTGGGCACTGATTATGAGGGTTTTTAACTACATCAGTGATCCTTAGGTGAGAGGACGATGGCTTTGGTTGATATTTTTGAGACCCCATGCCCAGCAATCATGTTTAAAGAAACCTGGATACCTAGTGGAGATCTTCTGCAGTTCTTTGGATAGATGGAGGGAAAAGTAGGGTTTCCAATCATATCAATCCTCATTAGCTGAACAATGACCTCCTCAATCATTTACTTGTGCCTTGATGCAGTCTCCTGTCTTTTTGGTGGTTTATCATGCCCTCTGATGATCGTTGTCATGCTGACAAATCTTGATTTGATAGGTTTTTAACCGTTTCTTCTTTTAACCTTTTCGGCAATTAAGGGCCCCCAGGAAATTGTCTACTAGCCACCAAAAACAAGGATTTCAGTGGCTAATGAAATGATGGCCTATCCTCCTAAGCCACCGAAACCGATTTCCAAATGGCACTATAAAACTTGGATTTCGGTGGATTGTGGTCTATCCAAATATCTCCTTTTAACCACTGAAAGACAGGCCTTTCGGTGGCTAATGAACCATCAAAGCTTTCACCTAAGCCACCGAAACTGCTTTTTCCCCAATGCCTGTTTCCTAGTTTCGATGGTTAACGCCCTCCTTCAACTGTTCACTAAGCTACTGAAACCAACACTTTTTGGTGGCTAATGAGCTATTTGAAAGTCTTGCCTAAGCCACTGAAAGTGCTTTTACCAAATAATCAATCGAGCCATCTTTCGGTGGTTAACCCTGATCCTGCGTTAAACTGTTAGCTGCCAAAACATAGCTTTTCGACGGCTAATGAGCTGTTAAAATCCCTGCCTAAGCCATCGAAAGCTAAAACTTCCAATTTTCTCAAATATAGCAAAACCAGAGACCCTCAATTTGTTAGTCATCTTCAAAATTTTCATAACATGACTCGAATTCTTCATCCTATCAAAATAAAATCTTTTGGGAGATAATAGGGTATATATGATACCATGTTAAATATTTAATCATTATACTATAACTTTAAACATTAGCATCATTTCATCGTAATCGTAACATTAGGATCGTCGAAAGAAACACAAGAAAAACAACACAAAACAACACAAAGATCTATCTTGGGAACCCCTCTTGGGGGAGAAAACACAACAAAACTTCCTCTATATAGAATTCAACCAAGTACAGTGAACAACCCCAATAACAAGACTAGAAAAATCCTCTCTCTAGTGAACCTCTCACTCTCTCTCTCTTGTACTAGCTTGTGTGAGACATGTGTCTGAATGAATGAGGCGCCTCACCTATTTATACTCATAAAGTGAGTGACATATTAACATAAATAAGTCATCCTATTGCTCTAAAATGAGGATAATTTACCTAGGGAGAATCAAAATAACATTTATATAATATACTTCTGGGTACTTTTGACCCAACTTACAGTAGAGCGTTTACCTCAAGACTTTTAAATGACCAATTACATCAGGGACATCTCCCAAAGGAGGAATAATAATAATAAAATAAAAATACAATAGAATATATTCCAAAGTTACTTTAACATTAATCATGTTTAATATTACTTTCAAGGGTAATATTGCAATACTTGCTATGAGTACCGAGGTACCTGACTTTTGTGCCTCTGCTACACATTAAGAATTCACATACTCTTGGACTAAGAAGAGATATCACCCTTGGATTGAATCTTTAAGGTTCACCATGTCTCCTCATCATGATATCACAGTAAGGAAGTATATATCATCCATAATAATATTTAATACTTCTCCCTTAATGATGAAAGCATCATGATCTGGATCCCAATAGCAGACGATTCTCAGAAGAAGAAAAAATTTGAGACCTCATATTAGAAATGCAGAAAAAAAATAAGTAACTCACACCAATGAAGGGAATTTAGGGTTAAAGGATCGTTTAGAGCATCACATTAGAGTCCTTCATGGTCACACTCTACCCATATAACATACATCTCTTTATAGGGATGAGAAATTTGAAGATACCTAAAAATGACAAAAGCTCAATTGGTGATTTGATAACTTCAAGCATAACAATCGAAGAGCTAGGGAAAAAAAGTGACAAAAGGTATAATGGTAAGAGAGAATTTTTTTATGTATTATATAAAAAACTATTAACTAATTTTGAATGATTTTTATCCTGAGTATAACGTTTTTCAATTAAAACTAATGCCACATTCCATACTGTTTGACCAATTTGGAGAGGAAAATAACAATGGAGGGTCACTTTCAAAGTGGTTGTCTTCCTGTTGTAGCTACAACAATTTCCCAAAATTCTAAAAAAAATTGGACCCTCCTTTTATATTGTTTTTCTCTGCTTGTTTGAGTTTGCTTTATTTTGCTATTTTTTGTTGAAGGAATATCTTTATGCAAATGTTGTTAATGCTATCTATGGCTTACTTTGAGTTCTTACCCCACCATCGAAAGTTGTCGAGACTATGGATCGGGAATGAAGTTAACTAGGCGCCTGCCGTTGCGAAGATGCAGTTGAGAGACGGTCCGATCCAAGGTATACTGCCTACGATGCGCTTTACTTTTATTTTTCTCATCATCAGTGGCTTTATTGTAATACCGTCAAAACATTTTGTCTCTACAATCTCTGCCGTCACGATGATGTATTGCAAGCCCCCCGATGGTTGTATTAACCTCTTTTGGTCCCCGCCATTTTGATTCGCAAATCCTTAGTCTTTTTAAATTCCCTCGTTGCAGCTCTAGAAAGCACTATTCTTCTGATATAGTTTGTTTATGTTTGTCGCTTGGCCTATCTTTTCGCTTAAGTCTTGTTTGTTTTACCTCCTATTTTGACTGGTCTACGAAACTCGGTGTCTTTACGGTTTCCACTGTTGCGGCGCTTCAACCAACTATTGGTCTGATGTCTTAGTTTGGTGAGCTCCAATGCAAAGTGTTTATTTGTTGCTCTGCCGATGTTCCATTTGACATTGCAGATATCGTAGTCGTTTCATCATCCGCCGTTGCGGAGATGCTGCTGACATGATCACCGATCCCATAGTCTTTTTGCCACCTGATGGTCTTATTTTTCCCGTCGATTATTTGTTTACAAGGATGTATATATTTTGGGGTTGGGGTTTTATTTTTCTATTATTATTCCTGCAAAATTGTGGCCCGTTCTGTCGTTATCATTTCTAACAGAACATCGTACTCGCTGTCGGTACCTCGTTCCTAGGTGGCTCCGCTGTGGAGGTTTGTGTATTTTTCTCGCCAGTTGCACAGTGCATTTCTAGGTAATCCTTTATTCTCGTTCTACCTTTTCCGTTTGAATGGGTGAACTGAGTTTGTCTCCCTTGGTTAGTTCCCACCTCTGTGGTTAATAAATACCTAGTTTTACATTTTCAGCGCTTATATAGTATATGTAGACGGTATGGTTGTCTAGTGGGTGGTTTTTTGTTTGCTTAATGATTAAATTCACTGCCATTATTATTTTTTGACCTGCACCCAACTGCTTGGGAAATCGGTGTAGACGGGCGTTACGCTGTCTGCACCAGTTTCCCACAGTCTATGTATGGCCATCCAGGGAGGGTGTTTTCTTGTTTGTTTCAAAGATTCTGAGGTTTTGGTTTCCCAGTCTTTGGGTCGCGCACATTTCTTATGGACCAGGGTCACGGTTTTGAGGTTAAACCCCGCTTAGGATGAGATTGGTAATGGGACGATTTAGTTCATAGTGCCGAGGTTGTAGTTGAGACTGTATTCCTTGACGGGGGGGATTTTCCTCATTTTAGTGAGGCTACGATGTTATGAGTCGATTACGCAATTTTTAGTCTTGGGCAAGTTTTAGTTCTTTTGTAGATTCGTTGTTGTGTAGGAACACTTGGTATTTGAATATTGTTTGTTTATTTTTCATAGCTGCAATCATGATTAGCCTAAACGAGGTAAATGCTCATGCAGTTTGTTTCCATTCTTTGAATATTATTTAGGAATGGCTCAACATAACCTAAAGGATTTTTTGTATGACAGGGAAATCCTTCCAAATTTGAGATGTCTAAAATGCAGAAGAAGAAGGCTCCTATAGTGGAGGAGGAACTCGATGTTGAAATTGTCACCAAGGTTGAATACACTTACGAAGACACCAGATGCATAGTGGGTGTGGAACCTAAATATAAATGGGGGGAAATATACAGACTGATAACACATCGGGAGGTACCTGATACAGGTTTCAAGGAAGAAACTATATATCCAAATTAAGAGAGATCTAATTTGATGAGGGTTGCTACCAGACCTGAGCTTTTCCCGTGCTCAGAGGTGGTTGGATGGATTCTGCCCAGGGTAGATGTAACTACCATGATTTTGGCCAACATTGAAAAACAGGGTTATGTTGCTTATAGCCCTGGTTATGTATCACTAGCCTACCACTTGTCGAAAGCACAGGTGTACTTAACTGAAGACTGGCTAAAGAAAATTAATCTAGACCTATTTGAGACACTGAAAAGAATGTTGGTACCTGGAAAGAGTTTCAGAACTAGACCATCAGGGGAATATGATACTGCCACCTTAAGGACCCCCTATAGATTCATTGCCTTAATGCTGAACACGATTTTTGGGAGATCCCATGGTAAAAGTTTTAAGTTGGGGTGGGTGCTTATCATCTTCTATGTTGCAACTCAAGGTACCATATTCAACTAGGTGAACATTGTATCAAATAGACTCTTGGCCTGCATTGCTCCAGCATTAGGAGGGGTGTCCCAAAAGAGATCAGAGTTCTATATGAGCTCTATACTGATTGATTGCATACTGTGCAACCAACCGTTCCCAAATCTGAGGTGTATTTGGGACCAAGAGAGAATTCAAGTCTACTCATCCTACAAGCCACTATGGGCACATAAGTACCACAGTCACTATAGAGAAGTGTGTGAACACTTCATTATGCCATTATATACATTGATTTTCTTAAAAGAATGCAACTGCATGTTGGAGGAAGCATTGCAGGTTATTGAAGAATATGCGAATTACTACTTAACGAAGGATGGACTGTATATCAGAATGTATGGATGCTCCAGAGCACCTTCACTACTGCCAAAATATGCCACTAATTATGTGGTACACAAGGAGACAGTTAGGCTGGTCTTCTTAGATGGCAAAGGGAGTTTTTTATTTGAACATAAGAAGGCAACTTATCCTCCCTTACCATTAAGGTTGGGAAGCTATAATTTCACAAGAGTCAAGAAAGCCGATGAATTTGTAGAAGAATTGGGGAAACTCCATTTTGGGGAAATAAATTTCCACAAGAATGATTCTCGAAATAAAGTGGCAGAGCACTGCAGGGAAGCAAATGTACATTTTGAGTATACAAGCCACTGGGATAAAGATGAATCAATTTTCCACAATGTAGAAAACATAACTGCATTAAAAGGAGTTTTAAAAAGAAAATCACTACTAAAGGCGGGAAAGGAACAAGATGAGCATAAAAAAGCAGAGGAAGAGGAGGCTAGGAAAAGAGATGAAGATGCTAGGAGACTAGCACAGGAGGCCGAAAGCTGGCTTAAAAGTGAGGAGGAAGAAAAGAGAAAATCTGAATAAGAAGCAGCCAGAAATGCAGAAGAAGCTGCCAAGATTGAAGAAGAAGAAAGGAAAAGGAAAATGGATGAGGAACTTAGGAAGCAGGAAGCAGAAAGATTAAAACTGACAGAGCAACAAGCTTCTGATCCTGTAGACATTCAGGTTCAGGATGTGGGTAATCCTGATTTTCAAGATCCTGAGGCAGCTGCTAGCAGTACATTAGGACAAGCTATTGTTCCTACCCTCAGACTGATCCCTTTTGAACAGAAGAAAGGGGAATAGGTGTCGGACTTCAACACTATTTTTTATGACAGGGAAACAAAAATAATAGTGAAGAGGACCGAGAGGAAGGTCGAGACTAGGGGGCAGTTGGGGAAAATGATAAATGATACAACGGTGGTGTATGGGATAGACAAGGAACCAAGATTCATTATCAGAGCCGGAGCAACATTGATCCATGCTTCTGAGGACAATGTGGATTGGATAATGACTGATCTTGAACAGTCAAAGAAATATGCTACCCAACTAAAAGATACCCTAAGAAGGGAGAGAGAGGAAAGTAGTAAATTGAAAAGGAAATTTGAAGACATGTAACATGAAATAAATTCTTCAAAAGCAAAGCTCCAGTTCCTCCAAGTAGGGAAGAGATCTCTGGAGGTTTCCCAAGAAAGTCTAGAAAAACTGTAGCAGGAATGTCAGGGGTTAAGGACTGAGCAGGATGGGTTGAAAATGATATGTGAAAGTATTCATGTAGAAAAGGATCAGCTGCTAAGTAAGATAAGGGAGCTAGAGTTACATAAATATGCCTTGGAGGAGTCAAGGAGGCAATCTCAGGTGTAGACTGTAGAGCTTAAAGAACAAGTTACTTCATTAGTAGCAGCTCTAGGAGAATCTAGGGAATAGCAAGCTAACCTTCAACCTTTCAAGGAGCATGTTTTAGCATGGAGGATCAAGATGCACCAGCTGCAAATATCTATAGAAGAAGAGAGGTGCAAGATCTTACAGGTAGACAATAGACTGGAATAAATTTTGGAAACTTCTTCATATTTTGTGGACAGATCGTAGGACATTTTAGAAGACCTGACAGGAAGAATGGAAAGATTAGAGGCAAATAAGGAAACCCCTATGGACCTGCTAGCAAAAGATCAACAAGGCCTGAGACAAAAATATGATTTATTGGAATTTTCCATAAACAAAGCCGAAGAATTCAAGAAGGTTGTAAAGAAGACAAAAGGGAGCTTGTACAGAGTTCTGTAGGAGGATTTTGATTACTTACAATCGTTGCCAGGTTGCTGTTGAACAGAGGATGGACACCTTTCCCAACCATAGCCTGGTTTTGGAGATGTTGCAAAGTAGATATCAGGAATATGAACAAAGGATTCAGCACATCAAAGCCCTAGACAAGCAGACCCTGAGAAATGAGGTAGCTCATTCAGCGGTCAGTGTACAGTTTCTAGAGGATCAACTTCACCTGAGCTTAGCCAAGATCAAAGTAATAAGAAATCAGGCCGCTAAATTTGAAATCAATATTCATTTTTTAGAACCCTTTGAGTTCGAAAACATTGCCTCAGAAGCTTCAGCATGGAAGAAGTTCTTGAACAGTCAAGCAGGGCCCTCCTCCTAAGTGCTTTATTTGTTTGTTTTTAATGTAATGTATTATAAATTCTATAAGCACTTAATGTAAGAAAGTGTGTGAGGTGAAGCATTGGGGAAGCCCAAGAGTCATTTGTGGGCAGCCCAACAGTTTTGCTTTTGTATAAATATAGAGGAATTAGATAGGAGAAGGGATTTTTCCTAGAGAAACTTGTGAACTACTTGTTGTAAGAGGAACTAATTCATTTTGCAATAAAAAAAATTACAATTTTTCCTGTTGGAGAAAGTGCTATGTGGAATGTTCAAATGTAATGAAATGAACAATGTTGAAGGGGAACTATTTCATTTTCGGCTGTGTTTCATTAACTGTGAGAGCATTCTAAATTTATGAACCTATGTTCTTGTTTGAATGTTCTCTAGTTTATTCTGTGATAATTTCCACTATGAGTAATGAATGTTTTAACAGATGACGAGCTATCTTGTTGTGCATATATTTATTCATGTTCATGTGTTTTGATTCCAAGAACAGCTATCTGTGATTTGTCTTAACATATGAATGGTATTACATTACTCATGAATTAATAATCTTGCTCCCTAGGGACAGCTTAGTTAGTATTGTTTTTTTTCAATTGTGTGTGATTTAGATGCGAGTGAGTCTAAGATGAGAGGTAAGAACCTGTGCATCACATTATGACCACTCCTCACATTCTTCATCAATCTACATATTAGATAGGCACTTGCATATCATACTTAATGTCAAAATATAAAAATATACATGGTGGACCGGGCTGCAACCGATAAAGCCCTTTGTTTTTGTTATTTGACCTACGGTAGCCGGACCGCAAACTGGATGGATTCCCTACACCAGACAGTCACGGGCTAGTTGGGAACATTGACTGGGGAGAATCCCTTGCTGTTGTTGCCTACGAATTTCCAAGCATCAACACTTCCTAAATGGTTCGTGTCCCTAAACTAGCATATAGGGTAGGTGACCTCTATAATGCATGATTTTCACCAACCTCACCATTATGTTCACACCTCAAGATCACAAAAAATGGTAATGTGATATTATCCCTCTATTCTGAGAAAATGCATAATTCTCATAGTTTGATATTACCAACTCATGCGTACCCTAATTAGAAACCCGTTGTATTTTGGTTCCCATGTCAAAGTTTTTGTTTGGATCGAGAGTCTCTAAGTATCCCCACCATGTCAATGATATGAAGCCTTGTGGCCCTCTTTAACTATTATGTTTCCCATTACCCACAAGACTCTCAATTTTTTTCGTTTTGTGATTTATAGTTAGCATACAGTTGTTATTACTTTTGAGCCAAGTGCCTACTGCAATTTGTATTTAGCCACTTACCTTCAATGCATTTTTTGAGGACTGCTCTCCTTTTCTACCTATTTCAATCACATCTTTCTACCCTAACTGGAGAATATATGCTTCAAGAGAGTCCACATCTTGTGCATCCCTTTTTTGTGTTTTTTGGCATAGGTATTTTCCATGCGCTTGGAACATAGTTGCACACCCATTCGACACTCATCTTCTCCAATGTACTATAGAAATATTTTACTCTTTTTCTGGCTTTATAATATGAAAAAGAAAAAAAATTAATATTCCAAAAATAAAAAGAGGGGAGGGAAATATCTCAAATGTTTATTTATATACTGGAAGTAGATCAAGTCATCCTTTAACAAAGCATCAATCTTGAGTCTCTCAGTAGTTGGGTTCTATACAATGTCCTTAGTTTAAGCCTTCATCTCAAATTTATTACTCCTCTGGTTGGTTACTCTTCCAATCATATGGAGAATATGAAAATGTCTCCTACATTGGGGATTTGTATCATTGGTCCTTGACCTCACATGTAATCCATTCCATGGTGTCACCCTTTTCTTATCGTGTATCATTGGAATCAATGTCCAAACTCATGATTGTGTGGAAGGTCCCCATTGACTTCTCACAAGCGAGTTGTGTCTCATTGACGACGACTCAATTACTCTAAGGCATTAACCTAGAGTTGTATCACTCTAGAGTAGTGTACATCATTGGTAGGTAACCTTGCACTCAGAAGATGACATTTCATCATTGGTCGTTGATTGAGTGGCTTCCCTTGATGTTTGATGTCAAGAAATCTATTCACATTTTGGGGTTTTTGTTGTAGCTTGTATTCCATTTTCATAATTGGTGTAATTCCTCACCCCTTTAAATATATTTCAATATTGATCATTTCTCATATGGGTCTCTTCGTGCACTATTTACATTTTTTGCATGGAGGAAACATACTCGGTGAGTCTATTCTATAAAACTTTGTCACAATCCTTTCTGACGTCAAATAATTCCCTGATTTTTTCTTGTGTTGTATGATGAGGGATGCCTTACTTCCTCCCTTCCAATGGATCTCCTCACATAGAATTCAACTCATCATGCTCTAGGAGTGAGATATAGATCTTGTTGATGTATTTGTAACTTCGGAATGTATTCATTTGTATATCTTATGTATTGTACCCTGATGTTTATTTCGAGAAGTGTCTATAATGTATTTGAGTCATGTCATGCCCCAATGTTCCTATCAGGAGATTAAATAATCTAAACAAGTCATGTAAGGTCATTTTGGATCAAGGGTTAAAGTCCCCACAGTTGTGGGGCACCAAGTTTATTAGACTCCCCTAGAGAAGTTGGTCCTAGGTGATTTAATGTAAGTCGGGTCATTAGTACCCCAGTTATGGTTACTCAAGCCTACATAATTGAGTTAGGATTACTCAAGCCTACATAATTGAGTTAGGTTACTCAAGCCTACATAATTGAGTCAGGATTACTCAAGCCTACATAATAGAGTTAAAGGTCATGTGAATGAAAGAATATAAATAGAGAGTGAGACTCTCTATTTATTACACACTCACTCACTCACTCGGGTGCATGAGTGAGAGAGAAGAAGCTGGGATTGAAGAGAGACACTACTGCTGTTGGCAGATCATCTTTATGTTTCTGGGTTTTACTTCTAGTGCTGATTCTATCTCTAAGGAAATTGTGGGGTTTTCTCCTTTATGGTTTCCTTGAGGAAAATATTTGTGTCTATTGTCTCTTGTGTTTGATTGCTGTGCTTGTTATTCTCTCGATTAAGGATCCTAATATAATGCTAGCTTGAATGATAAAAATATAACATGGTATCAGAGCTAACCTGAGAAGAAGAAATTATGCAGCTGCAAAAGCTAGGGCTTCTTCCTTTTTGGGTCTCTCTCCACAATCCATCAGCAAAAGCATGCTAGGCTAACTCTCCATTGAAGGGCACATCTTTTTGTCGAAGCGGAATTCGATTCTGGGCATTTTCAGTTTTTGGTGCAAGAAATTAGGGATTCTTACAAAAGAGGAATTTTTGAGTGAGCCCAGCATAGAATTTCTCTCCTCATCAAAATCGAAGTTTAGAGACCTGGTTCGATATTTTTCGTTGTGTGAAACTCCGAGAAAGTCAAACCCTAGTTTGACCCCAGGCTGGAAAAAACCTAAATACTAAAAATGATACGTTTTAGTACATTTGCTATATATTAGGATTTTAGAAGTCTCAAGGTCTGAAACTTTCACAAGTCGAAGAAAAAATCCTGATGTACAGTGTATCCAAGTTTCATCCTCAGATTCGCTATATTCTAGGAGATATGATTCCTCCAAGTTAGGGTTCCATCCTCTCCTATGATTCATCCCAAAACAAGACACCTGGGGAGAATTGCTATATCTCTGGCTACGAAAGTCCAAATTAAATTTCTGAAGATTTTTCAGAAAGGGAATGGAATTTACCTTCTATGGTCCAATTTTCATACCTAGAAGATGAAACAGTGACATGTGTCAGTCTGTACAACTTCACTATGTTGAACAGCCCTAAAACAGGTAAACTTGGTAAAACGCTCATACGTCCCAATTGGTGAAACCAATTATAATGAAACCTATGGTGGTGGAATAGGAACAAGAGAGGATACCTCAGTGCTAATTTTCAAACATAGAGGAGTAGTAATTTTGTAGATACCACAGAAATAGTATTAGGCATTTCTACACAAGAAATTGGAAAACTAGGGCTTCTTGTTCCGGGAGCTTCTCTCCACTATTTTCAGAAAAGGAGTACATTGGACAGCTCACCTTGAAGAGGTCTATCTTTCTATCCAATCAAATATGAAAGATTCCAATTTTTGAAAATTAGGGTTTCTTTGACAAACTCTAGATCAGCCAGCTCCGGAACCAGGATGGACACCTCAAATCGGTAAGATCTAATATTTTGCTATTTTCATTTGAGGTTCTCATTTCAAAGTGATCTATCACATCAGCTTGATGATAAGCTTAGTGAAGTTGACAGCTTCCAAGAATGAAAGTATATGATTTCTCTGAAGAAAATGAATTGGACACCTACATAAGTAGAGAGGTTCCAGTTCCAGAGGGAGATGAGGCTAAAATCCTTACACCAGAAGAACTTGGTCAAGGCCAAGAAGATCATTGTTGATTCAATCACAGATCACCTTATACCATAAGTGTCTTCCCTAAAGACACCGAAAGAAATGTTTGATTTCTTGACCAAGCTATTTGAAGGAAAGAACATAAATCGGAAGATGACCTTAAGAAACTAGTTGAAGAATGTGAAGATCTAGAATGCAGAGACCATATAGTCGTACTTTACACAGGTCTCTCAAATCAAAGAACAACTTGAAGCAGTAGAAGAAGAAGTGGAGAATGTAGAAGTTGTGATAACCACCTTGAATGTCTTCCCAGGATCATGGGATTCATTCATTTGAGGAACGTGTGCCAGAAGGAAGTGATTACTTTCAATAGACTCTGGGAAGAAGAAGAAGCTCAACTCATAATAAGAGAAGAGAATATGGGAGCAAATATCAAGCTCTCACCATCCAAAGAAGACCCCTCAAGGGATGAGGAATACGAAGGACTCAACTCTTGAATAAACTCTTATCCATCTTAGCATTTGGATAAGAAATGATGAATGAAGAAGATGATGAAGCTGAAGGCTCAAGAAGGAGTCTACCCACAAAA
>LPNX010122602.1:66151-112386 GCA_001517045.1 Pseudotsuga menziesii
TGACACTATACTGCTAATATGAATGTAATGGGTAAGTAGCTCATGGTGTTATACAACTCTCCATTGCTACTTATCTAGAATGAAACCTCTTTGCTGATATATTGGATTAGTGCACAATCTCAATGTTGTCCTAGTAGAGATGGAAGGCATCTAGAAAGTTTTTCGTGAGATATGGATGAATGTTGTATTGGCTAAAATAGTTGCATAATCATATATCTTGATGCAAAATAATTTTCCATTATGAATATACCTTATGAAATGTTTCTAACCATACAACTAATGCATTTGACTCGTAGGAAAGATAGCGTAAAATCGCCTACAAGCAAAGAAGGATGAGACTTGTTCCGAAGAACAAGTAATGACAGTTCAAAGATGAAGAATAATATGATGAATGCAGCAACATCATTGATGCAAAACCTTCCAGCCATGAAGAAGTAACCAAGAAGAAAGGGAAGACCAGTTCAAGAAGAATGATTTCTAGGATGCAGTATCGATACATGAAGGGAAGTTCGTAGTTCCATCATGCAGTAGATGGAAACATCGTAGGATACAAGGTAAGATTCGTAGCACTAGGCTTCTCATGAAAAGAAGGCATAGACTACGAAGAGACATTTTCATCCAGTGGGAGTTGAGGCACATGATAGGCAGAGTCATGTGTGCAAATTAAAGAAGACCGTGTACAAGCTCAGAAGACATGCATGGGATAATACATACATGAGGAGCTTGAAGAAGATGACAAGCTCACAGATGGGTGCGAGAAGAAACTTTGAAAATTTTCAAGATAGAGGATCTTGGTATCCAGTGATCCTAGATGGATACATAGAATATTAGTAGCAGAGGAAGCTACTTGTCACTCCAATACAAAATGTTTCAGTACATAGAGTAAGAAAGACAGAGGGAGAATGATGCTTCGCTTCAGAGGGAGTGACTACAGAAGATCCTGAGGTTCGACATGGTACAACAGGATGAGCATCTTATTGATGATTCTAGGATTTACTGAGAGTAAAGTGGATTCCAACCTTTAATACAAGGTTGAAGATGGTAACCCAATGATACTCCTACTATATGTAGATGATCTATTTATAACAGGTATGGATGGGTTGATTGCTAATACGAAGAGAAATATTGTTTCTGAGTTCAAAATGAAGGACTTGGGTATGGTGCACTATTTTCTAGGCATGGAGGTGTGGCAGAATGCGGATGGAATCTTCCTCGGACAACGGAAGTATGCAATAGAGATCCTGAAGAGGTTCAGGATGATGGACTGCAAGACCATGACCACACCTATGGCATCAAATCTGAAGCTTCTAAGCGATGCTTCATCAGAGACGATTGATGCTATGATGTATCATTAGATGATTGGGTCTGTACCTAACGAATACGAGACCAGATATTTGCTTTGCTATGAACACCTTGAGCCAGTTCTTGACAGATCCCAGACATGTTCACTTGATTGTTGCAAAGCATATTCTGAGGTACCTGAAGAGTATCGTTGATTATGGGCTCAAGTATAAGGTTGATCAAAAGATTAACCTAGAAGGTTATGTTGATTCATATTGGGCAGGTAGTGCCATCAATAGAAAGAGCACCTTAGGGTTTTGCTTTAGTATGGGATCAGGAGTGATCTCTTGGTTTAGTAGGAAACAGTCTTGTGTAGCACTAAGTACAGCTAAAGCAGAGTATGTCACAACATGTTTAGCTAGTTGTGAGGCAGTATGGCTAAGGAAGCTACTGTTTGATTTATTTGATCTCTAGTTGGATGCTACTTGTATATATTGCGACAACCGGTGTTATGTGAAGTTTTCAGAGAACCCGGTGTTCCATGACAATTCAAAGCATATTGAGATCAAATATCACTATATCAAGGATATGGTGTAGAGAGGAGCAGTGAAGCTCCAATATGTTGTGATGGATGAACAGATATTTGATGTGTTGACGAAGCCATTTGCCAGAGTAAAAGTTGGAGTACTTCAGGGAGAATCTTGGTGTTCTCCAGATCGAGGTTCCCTTCAAGGGGAAGTGATGAGTCTGTGATCCATTATGACATGGTGAAAGGATTGGTTCCTTCCATGGTCAAATGTAAGGGCTGAGTCGTTCTGTCATGGTGAGAGGATTGGTTCCTTCCATGTCAGATGTGAGTACGGATCCATTCTGATGTGACTATAGGATTGGTTCCTACATGATCATATATAAGTGCTAAATTCCATTCTCTGGGAGAATGGAGGCACCTGGTCAATTACCAGGAATTTGTTCAGTCTAGGACTAACACTCAACCTGGGGTTGAGAGACTTTCTGACATGATGTGTGAATAAAATTTTCCTATCATGATGTGTGAATAAAGTTTCCTATCATGATGTGTGAATAAATTTTCCTATCGTGGTCAGATATAAGTGCAGAGCCTTTCTAACATGATGTGTGAATAAAATTTTCCTATCATGATGTGTGAATAAAGTTTCCTATCATGATGTGTGAATAAAGTTTCCTATCATGGTCAGATGTAAGCGCAGAGCCTTTCTGACATGACGTGTGAATAAAGTTTCCTATCATGGTCAGATGTAAGTGCAGAGCCTTTCTAACATGATGTGTGAATAAAGTTTCCTATCATGGTCAGATGTAAGTGTAGAGCCTTTCTGTAACATGATGTGTGAATAAAGTTTCCTGTCATGGTCAGATGTAAGTGCAGAGCCTTTTTGACATGATGTGTGAATAAAGTTTCCTATCATGGTCAGATATAAGAGTAGAGCCTTTATGACATGATATGTGAATGAGTTTCCTATCATGGTCAAATACAAGTGCTGAGGAATATGAAGACCTACTTGGAGGCTAGGCCTATAACCAGCATGAAAAAGGGCTGGCTCTGTAGAAATTCCTGTGATGAGAAAAATCATGAGATAGCAGCCATGATGATGATCCAGTGATGATGATCCAGCAGTGATGATCCAGATCCAGTGATGATGTTCCAATAATGATCCAGATCCAATGATGATGTTCCAGTAATGATCCAAATCCAGTGATGATCTAGATCCAGTGATGACGTTCTAGTAATGATATATCGAGTGATGATCTAGATCTGATGATGAATATAACTTGAAGATGAAGATAACTTGAATATGAAGATGGCTTGAAGATGAAGATGACGAGAACTCGATGACGATCTAGTTGATACGGAGAAGAAGACCAGTGCTGACAAATTGTGTCAAGAGAATACCTTCCTAGTTAAGAGAGAGTTTTGATGTATTTATAACTTTGGAATGTATTCATCCATATATCTTATGTATTGTACCCCGATGTTTATTCTGGGAAGTGTCTGTAATGTATTTGAGTCATGTCATTCCCCGACGTTCCTATCGAGAGATTCAATAATGTAAACAAGTCATGTAAATTCATTGTGAGTAACCCTCCTATTGATCAAGGGTTAAAGTCCCCACAGTTGTGGGGCACTAGGGTTATTAGACTCTCCTAGAGAAGTAGGCCCTAGGTGAGTTAATGTAAGTCGGGTCATTAGTACCATGGTTATGGTTACTCAAGACTACATAACTGAGTTAGGATTAATCAAGCCTACATAATAGAGTTAAAGGTTATGTGAACGAAAGAATATAAATAGAGAGTGAGACTCTCTATTTATTACACACACACTCACTCACTGGGGCACATGAGTGAGAGAGAGGAAGCTGGGATCAGAGAGAGAGACTAATGCTGTCGGGAGATCATCTTTATGTTTTTTGGTTTTACTTTTGGTGCTGATTCTATCTCTGAGGAAGTTGTGGGGTTTTATCCTTTATGGTTTCCCCAAGGAAAATATTTGTGTCTATTGTCTCTTGTGTTTGATTGTTGTGCTTGTTATTCTCTCAGTTAAAGATCCTAATATAATGCTAGCTTGAATGATAAAAATCTAACAGAGCCTAGATAGTACCTTTGATTTCCAGTCACTAGTGTTAGGTTCCCTCACTATTTGGTAGCGGGAAAACATCAAGGTCTCTTACTCATTAGATTCTACAAGTGTTCAAATCTAAACCTAATTCTCCAACATATAATGGTTGCATTCAGAGTTGGTAATAAACCACTCCCACCACTAGTAAATCATTAGAGGAGTTTTGAGGTCAAAAATGGACCTCAAAACAAAAATTGTACCATTAAAATTCAATTTATAAGAACCAATAGGATTCAATATGATGATGTCAACCATAAGGGTAAAATTTGTAATACAAAAATGGAGGGAAAAATAAAATAAAATAAAAAACTATTTTCCTTATCATATTTTTGGCATCCCTATGGGTTCACCCAAATTTAGACTTTAGGGACCCATTGGATGTGGAATTTAATTATGCATCCAACCCATACCCATAGTGCATACTTTTGAGGTACCCACAACACCCAAAAATGGAAATTTCAATAATAAAAAAATGTATTTTAATATTAAAATATTTTTTATTGATATTTTGATTTTTAAGTGTCATGGGTACCTCAAAAGTATGCAGTGTGGGTATGATTTGGATGCAGAATTAAATTCCACATCCAATGAGTCACCAAACTTGAAAATTGGGTGAACCAATAAGGAGATATGTCAAAAATACAATAGGAAAAAGTAGTTTTTTCTTTTTCCCCTCCAAAATTTAGAACTTTTATTTTATTATTATAACTCTTATTTTATTATTTACCTTATGAGGCCCATTTTAGACCTCAAAACTCCCCTAATTCCATGGTTCATTGTTGGGTATGGTCCTTTACATCTTCCTAGGATTTTACATTACCTTTATAAAAACTATCCCAAACTCCTACCCAAATGTGATGGTGACAGAGCCACTCCCACTGAAGAGCATATGGTCACATTTTAGGACTTTGGAGACAATTTGTTTATTGAACATGATGATGTGTTCATGAGAATTTTTTTCCAAACATTGGAAGGCGAT
Organism: Pseudotsuga menziesii; assembly: GCA_001517045.1. Lineage (NCBI taxonomy): Eukaryota > Viridiplantae > Streptophyta > Pinopsida > Pinales > Pinaceae > Pseudotsuga > Pseudotsuga menziesii. The sequence goes on from LPNX010122602.1 coordinate 71,062, forward strand.
ATCAAGAAGTGGCTAAAAGGGTTACTTGCAGCATCAATTAACTCCTAGCATGTCCTAGAAGATTCTTTCATGAGACAATAGGGCGAAGCGAGATCATATATATTATCTGATTTCTTTTGCTTCTTTAAAGAAAAGAAATATTCAACATGTTGGGGATTTTAATAAAATATTTCACAAATTGTACAACAAGATCCCTGTGGAAATCAAACCCTCCCGAGCCATTTAAAAATTCACCTATAATGGGTCTTTTGAGTATAATTTAGAGATGATGCTCAAGAAGATGAGGTCATAAACCTTACTCATCATGCAGGATGATGCTATAGATATTGAAGGAATATGACAACTTCAAGGAAATTAAAACCTAAATAATATCATGGTGAAAAGGACACAAGGAAGTAGAAAGATGAGATCGGTTCCTCTGGTTTGATTAAAGATTCCCAGGATTCAAAAATAGAAGAGATATAGAATAATTAAAAGATTATATAATAATCTAAATAGATTTGAAGTGGAAAGAAACAACCCTAACAAATATCCTAAATGGGGGCACCAAGCAATATTAACAAGTATAGGAGGCCCATAAACCCCCAGATTATGAATAGAAACAGAAGGAATGAGGATCATTCCATTTAACTCCCTGTGAGAGAAAATAACAACAATAATATTAATTTGTAGATATCTGACTTTAGGAGGAGTATGTTGATCCTCCAGATGACATGATTTGGATCCAAGACTAGGCCACTACTATCCATTTAAATCAATAATGTTTATGAAACCTCTATGTGATCCAATGCCTATGAATTTAGTCATGAAGAAAATACTGACTATGAACTATCCTCAACCTAGTAAAAATTGTTTAGTTTAGCAAATCTTAGGATCTTCATGCTTCTGGTTGAACCTCACTATGAAATAAGTATGAAGAAAGAAGAATAAATTCAGTACAATGATCAAACAATCATGGTGAAATTGAATAGTCAAGAGACTAAAATTGGTCAGCATAACATTATTTTCATTCTCATTAATGTGTGTGTAATACAATGATAAAAAATAGGGAGAATTAGAATCCACTAGGTATGATTCGAATTCACCAACTTGGACTGAATCCAGTGTTAACTCAATGTGGGAAAATCACCACTAGGATCTCACTAATGTAACTCAGGAAAACTAAATCAGTTAACTGAACAAGGTAGGTAGGAAAAGGTGCCTAACCTCTTTAAATTGGGAAATTGTGGTGCTAGGATAATTGGAGATGAACTAATTGATTCCCATTAGAGGATAACTCAACACAAACTAGGGTGAACTCATAGTGGGACTCCTAGGACTCGGTGTGGGTTCCTAAATTATATGGATTGGCATATAGAGCTCCTAAAATCATTCAAAGTGGCACATAAAGTGGTAGGTGGGCCCCATATGAGTTCCCCATGTCACTAGTGAGGTGGAAACATACTCCTAAGCTAGGAAATGACATTTAGACTATGGTGGTCAAGGGAGGATTGCAATTAATCCTAACACCACCATGCCCCTCACATTAATCCAAACTTGGACAACCTAGGCCTTGGAAAATAATACCAAAGGTCACCCATACAATCTAACGCAAAAATTAACTACTCAATAAACTAAGAAAATGGGGAAAATCTCATGGGAACCCCCACCCCCAAATGAGCAGCAAAACCAGGAACAATAACTGAATCAAAACTTTACACCAAGAAGAGATATGAGATAGAAAAATATCTTTTCAATCAAATATTTAGTGAATATGTCTACAATCTACTCCTCTATATGGCAGTAATGTTGAATGATAGCCTTACTATGCACTAGCTCCCGGATGTAGTGCATGTGTACTTCAATGTGCTTGGTATGTTTCTTCTATACTAGATCCTTAGATATCTTGATTGCACTTTGATTATCATAAAAGAGGTATGTTGAAGGAGAAGTGTAAATTCCAAACTCTATCAAAATCCCATTTAGTCAAACTACCTGAATAGTTTCATTCGCAACCCCCTGATACTCTGCTTCAGCTAAATAGAGAGCAAGATTCGCTTGCTTCTTGATTGACCAACAAATTGGTCCAGATCCTAACATGAACACAAATACTAAAGGATATTTTCTACTGGTACTATCACTATCCAAGTTTGATTCAGTAAAACCAATCAGATCTCGCTGAGCACTAGCAAAATAGTGGATCCCAAACTCTCTCATACATTGCACATAATGCAAGATGTGCTTTGTTGCTTTCCAATGCATATCATGTGGCTCCTGCATGAATCTGGAAACAAAACTCATAGCATAAGATAAATCTAGCCTCGAATGGGTGAGGTACAATATCCTACCAGTCAGCTATATGTAGAGTGTCCTATTGACCAGTGGCGTAAAACCATCTTCTTCCAACTTGATTCCAGATAATAAGGGGAAGGATGTTGCTTTACAATCAGTCGTGTGGAATCTTTTGAGAAAATATCCTATATATCTGGATTGTGTAATAATGATCCCCGAATATTTTATTCACTTTAGGTCCAATAAACTTCCTTAGCATCCCTAGATCATTCATGGAGAATGCCTTGCTCAAATATGACTTGATATCCCTCAATCCAGCAACTGATCCTATTGATGTAATTGTAACTTCGGAATGTATTCACTTGTATGTCTTATGTATTGTACCCCGATGTTCCTATCGAGAGAATCAGTAATGTAATCAAGTCATGTCATACCCTGATGTTCCCATCGGGAGAATCAATAATGTAAACAAGTCATGTAAAGTCATAGAGGGTAACCTTCCTTATCGATCAAGGGTTAAAGTCCCCATAGTTGTGGGGCACTAGGGTTATTAGACTCTCCTAAAGAATTTGGCCCTAGTGAGTTAATGTCAAGTTGAAAACTAGTATAAATAGAGAGTGAGCCTCTCTAATTATCACACAGTCATTCACACTCAGTTGTAGCGCATAACTGAGAGAGATAAGAAGCTAGGACAAGAGAGAGAGAGACAATTGTTGTCAGGAGATCATCTTTGTATCTTTGGGTTTTACTTTTGGTGCTTATTCTATCTCTGAGGAAGTTGTTGGGTTTTCTCCTTTATGGTTTCCCAGAAGAAAATATTTGTGTCCATTGTCTATTGTGATTGATTGTTGTGCTTGTTATTCTCTCAGATAAGATCCTAAGATCATATAGCTTAAATGATAAAAATCTAACATGGTATTAGAGCTAATCTAAGAAGAAGACACTATGTAGCTGCTGAATCTAGGGCTTCCTATTTTTTGGATATCTTTCCACAGATCATCAGCAAAAGGAGGCTATGCTGATTGTCCTCTCTAGGGCACATCTTTCTGTCGAAGCAGAATCTGATTCTGAGAATTTTCAGTTTTGACCCGACACTGCAACAGGAAATTAGGGATTTCCACAAAAGTGGAATTTTTGAGTGAGCCCAGGACAGGATTGATCTCCTCCACAAAATTGAATTTTATAGATCAAAAATTGAAGTTTTTTGTTGGGTAGAACTCCCAGAAATTCAAACCCTAATTTGATCTTGAACCAGAAAACCAACTATGCAAAAAGCTAGCTCCAGATTCAGTTTGGACATCTTAAATTGGTAAGATCTTAATATTTTGTATTTCCATTTGAGGTTCTCTGTTAAGATGTCTCATCATACCAAGCTTGATGAAAATCTTGAGGGATCTGACAACTTCCAAGCCTAGAAGTATAGGATCTCCTGGTCCTGGAAGAAAATGAATTGGACTCCTACATAAGTGAAGAGGTTCTAGTTCCAGAGGGATATGAGGATAAGGCCTTACACAAAAAGAAATTGGTCATGGCTAAGAGGATTATTGTTGATTCAATCAAGGATCACCTTATACCTCAAGTGTCCTCCCTAAAGACACCCAAAGAGATGTTTGATTCCTTAACCAAGTTGTTTGAAGGGAAGAACATAAATCAGAAGATGACTCCCATAAATCAATTGAAGAATGTAAATATCCAGAATGTGGAGACTATACAATCTTACTTTACAAGGGTCTCTCAGATCAAGGAACAACTTGAAGCAGTATATGAAGATGTAGAGAATATAGATATTGTAATGACCACCTTGAATGGTCTCCCTAGAGCATGGGACTCCTTCATTCAAGGGATCTGTGCCAGGAAGAAACTAATCAAGTTTAGCAGACTGTGGGAAGAATGCTCACAAGAAGAAGCTCGAATAATATCTCGAGAAGAAAAGATGGGAAATGAATATTAATCTCTCATAGTACAATCCAAGAAGAGAAAAACAGACCATCACCAATGTAAGCACTCTCATCCTAGAATATCTAACAAGAATCTACCTAAATTCAGATGCTTTACATGTGATGAAATAGGACACTATGCTAGATATTGTCCTAGGAACAAAAATGGCTCTCACAAGAAGAAGGGGAACAAGAAAATACATCATGCTAACACTGGAGAGGATGATGAACCTCCCAAGAAGAGAATCAAGCAAGAAAGTGATGATTCTTCAAGTGATGAATAATATGTTTTGATCTCTACCCTCACGGGAATTGTCTCACATGGAAGCAATGATTGGCTGATAGACAGTGGTGCTTCCAAACACATGACAGGATTTAAGGAATCCTTTGTGAGACTATCAGAACATGAATCACCCTAGAAGGTGAAACTTGGGGATGACTACTAGTATCCAATAAAATATAGTGGTGAATCGTCCTACAAACTAGACTCTGGAAATTCTATAAAGATGAAGGATATCCTATTTGTACCAAGACTAAAGAATAACCTTCTCTCCATCCCTGCATTGGATGCAAAAGGCATGAGGGTTGCATTTATGGATGGCCAAGTCCTCATGTGGCCAAAAGGAAATACTATTGACAATGCAATAGTAATTGGAGAACAAGAGAGAGGACTATACAAATTGAAGGGCCAACCAAAAAAAGCTTTGGTTCATGACTCAGTAGAACCAAATGAACTATGGCATAGAAGGCTTGCACATGTGCACTACAAGGCACTACCACTTGCAATCAAATTTGTTGAAGTTATTCTAGAAATGCAGGAAAAACATGAAGGTGTATGCAAAGGATGTGTGAAAGGAAAGAACACAAAGAATACATTTCCAAGTAGCGAGAGCAAGGCAAAAGGAATCTTGGAAACCATCCACTCCGATGTATGCGGTCCAATTTCATCCAGATCTCTAAGAAGGTATGTATATTATGTTTCTTTCATTGATGATTTTTCTAGGATGACATGGATATACTTCATGAAGAACAAGGATGAAGTATTCTGCAAATTCAAAGAATTCAAATCCTTGATCGAGAACCACAGAAAGAAGAATATCAAGATCTTTCGATCAAATAATGGCGAAGAATTCACATCAAATGAATTCAAAGAATTATGCATAGATTCAGGGATTAAGAGGGATTTGACCACTCCATATAACCCACAATAGAATGGGGTTGCAAAAAGAAAGAACAGAACAATCATGGAAGCAGCAAGGGCAATGCTTTATGATCAAGACCTTCCTATGAATCTATGGGAAGAAGCTGCCAGGATAGTTGTGTATGTACAGAACCATACTCAACATAGAGTACTCGAACAAGACACCTGAAGAATTATTTTCCAGCAAGAAACCAGAAGTCAGTCATCTCAGAATATTTGGTTGTCCAGTGTATATACACATTCCAAAAGAAAAGAGGGAAAAGTTAGATCCTTCAAGAAAGAAGAGTATATTTGTGGGATACTCTAAGAACTTGAAGGCTTACAGAATATACTTCCCAGGATTCAAGAAGATTGACATCAACATATATGTAACCTTTGATAAATAATCTGCTTACATCAAGTCCAGAAAAAGACCTGTTGAAGACTCTAAAGAATTGGAAGTACCCAGAATCCGTAATACAGCTATGAACAAAGCAAATACAGAAGAATATAAAGAAACGGAAGAACCTCAAGAACTAGTAGATCCACCTCAAGAGAATAATTCTCACAAGAGGAAACCTGCATGGGTATGAGAGGCTATCCAAGGTCCAGAAAGATATGGGGCTCCAGGAGAAATGAACAGAGAAAGAAAGAGAACTAGGTCCTACTCTGGATATGTAGCCTTATCATGTGACATCATCAATAAAGAACCTTCCAAATATGAAGAAGTGGCAAAGTAGAAAGAATGGAAGGATGCTATGATCGAGGAGTGCCATTCAATCATGAATATTGATGTTTGGGATGTTGTCCCAAGACCAGAGGGGAAGTCTATTGTGACTTCCAAGTGGATCTACAAGATCAAGCATGCTACAGATGGTAGCATAGAGAAATATAAAGCAAGATTTGTGGCTCACAGTTTCTCCCAGAAAGAAGGAATAGATTATGAAGTGACTTTTGCACTTGTAGCCAGATACACTTCCATTAGATCAATACTTTATCTGGCTGTAGTCATGAAATGGAAGGTACACTAGATGGATGTCAATTATGCCTTCTTAAATGGTGTAGTAGAAGAGGAAGTGTATGTGGAGCAGCCACTCGGTTTTGAGACACAAGACAGGGAGACTCATGTGTGGAAATTGAAGAAATCCCTGTACAATTTGAGACAGGAACCCAAGACATGGTACAACAGAATTGACAGCTTCCTGACTAGCTTGGGATTTACCAAGAGTAAAGAAGATTCCAACCTTTACTACAAGGTTGAAGAAGGGAACCCAGTGATGCTTCTACTGTATGTAGATGACCTATTTTTAACAAGTGCAGATGGGTTGATTACAGAAACAAAGAGGAAGTTAGTTGTTGAGTTTGAGATGAAGGACTTGGGTATGATGCACTGCTTTCTAGGAATGGAGGTGTGGTAGAATGTGGATGGAATCTCCCTGGGATAGGGGAAGTATGTAGTAGAGATCCTGAAGAGGTTCAGGATGATGGACTGCAAGGCCATGACCACACCTATGGCATCAAACCTGAAGCTAATGAGTGATGCTTCATCTAAGTTGGTTGATGCTACAATGTATCGTCAGATTATTGGGTCCTTGTGTACCTAACAAATACAAGACCAGATATTTTCTTTGTTGTGAACACATTGAACTAGTTCCTGACAGATTTGAGACATGTTCACTTAATTGCTGCAAAGCATATTCTAAGGTACCTGAAGGGTACAATTGATTATGGGCTCAAGTATCAGGTGAATCAGAAGATTAACAATGAAGGTTATGTGGATTCAGATTGGGTAGGTAGTGCCATTGATAGGAAGAGCACTTCAGGGTGCTTCTTCAGTATGGGATCAGGTGTGATCTCATGGTTTAGCAGGAAGCAATCCTGTGTGGCACTGAGTACAACTGAAGCAGAGTATGTTGCAGCTTGTTTGGCTTGCTATGAGGAAGTGTGGCTTAGGAATCTACTATCTAATTTGTTTGATCTCCAGTTGGATGCTACTTGCATATATTCCGACAACCATACTTGTGTGAAGTTGTCAAAGAACCCAGTGTTCCATGACAAGTCAAAGCATATCGAGAACAAATATCACTATATCAGGGATATGGTGCAGACAAGAGAAGTGAAGCTCCAGTATGTTGTGATGGATGAGCATATAGCTAATGTGTTGACCAAACCATTAGCTAGAGTGAAGTTTGAGTACTTCAGGGAGAAGCTTGGTGTTCTCCAAATCAAGGTTCCCTCCAGATAAGTGATGAGTCCATGAGCCTTTCTGACATGGTTGATGTGTTCATCCCATGGTCATATGTGAGTGTTGGGCCTTTCTAACATGGTTGATGTCTTCATCCCATGGTCAGATGTGAGTGTTGGGCGAGCCTTTCTGACATGGTCGCTGGTTTTTTCCTCCCATGGTCAAATATAAGTGATGAAGAAGATGAAGAACTACATGGAGGCTAGGCCTACAACCAGCATGAAAAAAGGGCTAGCTCTATAGAACTTCTTATGACGACTAGAATTGAGAGATAGCACCATTTTTTCAAGATAGTGGAAGCAATGATGATCCCGATTTGATGATGATCCAGCGATGATCTAGATGATCCATACTTGATGATAGTAGACTTGATGATGGTGGACTTGACGATAATCTAGACTTGATATTGATCTAGTGATGATGATCTAGTGACGAAGACTTCTGCTGATGAAGTGTGTCAAGAGAATATCTTCCTAGTTAAGAGGGAGTGTTAATGTAATTGTAACTTCAGAATGTATTCACTTGTATGTCTTATGTATTGTACCCCGATGTTCCTATCGGGAGAACCAGTAATGTAATCAAGTCATGTCATACCCCGATGTTCTTATCTGGAGAATCAATAATGTAAAAAATTCATGTAAATTCATAGAGGATAATCTTCCTTATTGATCAAGGGTTAAATTCCCCATAGTTGTGGGGAACTAGGGTTATTAGACTCTCCTAGAGAATTCATCCCTGGTGAGTTAATTTGAAGTCGAAAACTAGTATAAATAGAGAGTGATTCTCTCTATTTATCACACAGTTACTCACACTCAATTGTAGCGCATAACTGAGAGAGAGAGAAGAAGTTGGGACAAGAGAGAGAGAGACAATTGTTGTCAGGAGATCATCTTTGTATCTTTGGGTTTTACTTTTGATGCGTATTCTATCTCTAAGGAAGTTGTGGGGATTTCTCCTTTATGGTTTCCTCGAGGAAAATCTTTGTGTCCATTGTCTATTGTGATTGATTGATGTGCTTTTTATTCTCTCAGATAAGATCCTAAGATCATATAGCCTAAATGATAAAAATCTAACAAAGCCACTAGTAATGAGCAAGTCATCCACATATAGAACAATCAATAGTAAGAATCCTCCCTTCTACTGCATGTATACATTGCAGTCAAACTTGCACCTATTGAATTTCTGTGACAGTAGGAAGGCATACATCCTAGAAGACCATTCCCTTGGGGCTTGTTTGAACTCCTACAAATATTTCCTTAGTTTGCAAACCAAAGATGAATTTTCAGTGTACCCTTCAGGTTGTCTCATGTAGATCTCCTCTTCTAGGTCACCATGGAGGAAGGCACTCTTCACATCCATTTGATGTACCTCCCACCTTTTTGAAGCTACAATGGCCAAAAATAGCCTTATGGAATCCATTTGTGTGACAAGAGTGAATGTATCATTGTAGTATAGCCCATGAACTTGTGAGTACCCCATTTCCACTAACCAGGCCTTATACTTGGTAGTTGATCCATCTGCTGCTAGTTTGGTCTTATCGATCCATTTTCATTTAACTAGATTTTACCCAGGAGGTAAGGAGACAAGCTTCCAAGTCTAGTTGTCTTGTAGAGAAACAAACTCATCATCCATGGATGCCATCCATCTAGGACCATGGAAATCCTCTTTGTAGGACTGCAAATCAGACCCCATCATCATGAAGCACCTCTCTAGGAGAAGTGGATATGTATGGTAGAGTGCAAGGTTTTCATCCTGATATTGATATCTTGTTCTTCTTCTATCATATGGATCCCCAACACTATTCCTAACAGCTTCAATGAGTTCTTGGGCCCATTGAGTTATTGGTCACATTTAGGCCTTAGGTTGGGAGTAGGTGTTGGATCTAGATTTGGTTGAGCTTCATTCTCAATATCAAGATCTTGATCATCTTGAACCTCATCTTCGAACTCTAAATCTGAAATATTAGTTGAGACATCATCATATGCAAATGGAATTGATTGAGTAATATACCTTCCACTTCAGTTGGTTGTAGATCATGCAACGGATCTTCATCGAACTGGACACTTCACTTTATGAAGTATCTTCTGGTTGCAATCTCCTTCAATTTGTAAGCCTTTGCATCATTTTCATTTCATAGAAGTATGCATTTGCTACTTTGAGGTTGAAAGGCTTTCCTCTTGTCAGTTGTAATTATGGACCATGCTTTGGATACAAAAACCCTCAAATGTGAGACATTGGCCTTGTGTCTCATCAATGCTTCGAATGGAGTGACCCCAACCACTAAATTTTGAGGCACTCTATTTTGGATGTACGAAGCACACTTCACTGCTTCAGCCCAAAGATATGATGGAATATATCTTGCTTCAAGGAGGCATGTATCCATATCTTTCAAAGATATATTCTTCCTCTCAGCTACACCATTTTGTTGTGGTGTGTATGGGACTGAGTGTTGCATTTGAATACTTGTCAAAGCACACATGAATTCTCTTTTGATGTACTTTCCTCCATTATCTAATCTGGGTTCTTTATCTTATTCCCAAGAGTTTTCTCAACTAAGGCCTTGAAAATTTTAAAGGTTTCAAACACCTCACACTTATGTTTAATAAAGTATAGCCAACAATACCTCAAACAATCATCAATGAAGGTCAAAAATTATCTGGATCCATTCATAGATGTTGTAGGCATTGGTCTAGACACATCACTGTGAACCAAATCAGGTGTAGAGACATCTCTTCTTTCCTTCCTGATGTTGATGTATTTGTAACTTTGGAATGTATTCACTTGTATATATTATGTATTGTACCACTATGTTCCTATCAAGTGAATCATTAATGTAATCAAGTCATGTAAAGTCATACCCCTATGTTCCTATCGGGAGAATCATGTGTATTTCTTTGTACCCCAATGTTCCTATCGAGAGAATTACTAAGAGTCATGAGGAAGTCCCCTCATTTGTAAGTCAAGGGGAAAATCCCCCACAGTTGTGGAGAATTAGTGTCTCCATAGAGAATTCGACCCAGTCAAGTACACTGGGTCCAACATAGTTGAGTTAAATGTCAAGTGAACGAAAGAATATAAATAGAGGGAGGCACTCCTCATTTGATAAATTCACTCACTCAACTGAGGCGCATGAGAGAGAGAGGAAGTGTTGGCACAAGTGAGAGAGATCAGCTGTCAGAGATCATCTTTATGTTTTCGGATTTTACTTTTGCTATTGGTGCTCATTCTATCTCTGAAGAAGTTGTGGGGTTTTCTCCTTTATTGTTTCCCTGAGGAAAAAAAAATTTGCCACTTGTCTCTTGTGATTATTGATGTGCATGTTATTCTCTCAGATAAGATCCTAGATCATATTGATTAAATGATAAAAATCTAACATGGTATTAGAGCTAACCTGAGAAGAATACACTGTGCAGTTGCTAAAGCTCGGGCTTCTGACTTTTTGCATCTCTCTCCAAAATCCAACAGCAAAAGGAGGCTAGGATAACTCTCCATTGAAGGGTGCATCTTTATGTTGAAGCAAAATTTGATCTTGGGCATTTTCAGTTTTTTGACCAATTGCTGCAGCGACAATTAAGGCTTTTCATAGAAGTGGAATTTTTGAGTGAGCCCAGCATAATATTTCTCTCCTCCTCAAAATTGAAATTTAGAGACCAAGGTTGAAATTTTTGGTTGGGTAAAACTCTGGGAAAGTCAAACCCTAATTTGACCTCGGACCAGAAAACCCTAAATTACTAAAACTAGTAGTTTTGGTACATTCTCTATATCTCGAGATTGGAGAAGGCTTAGAAGCCACAATTTTTTATAGGTCAAAGAAATATTCATGCAGAACACTGTGTAAACATTTCAGCCTCAGATTCTCTATATTTTGGGAGATATGATTCCTCCAAGTTAGGGTTCCATCCTCTCCCGGAATTCATCCTTAAACAGGTGACCTAGGGAGAATTGCTATATCTTGGGCTATGAAGGTCCAAATGAAATTTTGCAAGATTTTTTGGAAAGGGAACAGACTTTAATTTCTTTGGTAAAACTTTCATACCTTGAAGATGAACCAGTGACACGTGTCAGTCTGTACAATCTTGATCTTCTAAATAGTCCTGAAATATGTCACCTTGGGAAAATGCGCATAAGTCCCAATTGGTGAAACCAATTCTGCTCAGACCTGTAGAGTTGCAAATAGGAAAAACAAGAATACCTTAGTGAGAAGTTTTAGACCTAGAGGAGTATTACTTTCATAAATATTTGCAGAAACAATATCAAGCATTTCTATAGTAGAAAATGGAAAAATGGGGCTTCCTGTTTTGGGGACTTCCCTCCACTGTTTTCAGAAAAAGGAGTACATTGGACAACTCGCCTTGAAGAGTCACATATTTATATCTAATCAAATCTAAAATATTCCAAGTTTTGAAAATTAGGGTTTCTCTAAAAAACCCTAGATCAGCCAAATCCGAAACCGGAACAGATACCTCAAATCGGTAAGATCTAATATTTTACTTTTTATATTTGAGGTTCTCATTTCAAAATGACTAATCACACCATCTTGATGACAAGCTTGGTGAAGATGAAAACTTACAAGCATGGAAGTATAGGATCTCACTGAAGAAAATGAATTGGACACCTACATAAGTGGAGAGGTTCTGTTTCCAAAGGGAGATGAGGCTAAGAGCCTTACACAAGAAGAACTTGGTCAAGGCCAAGAGGATTATTGTTGATTCTATCAAGGATCACCTTATACCACAAGTGTATTCCCTAAAGAAACCTAAAGAGATGTTTCATTCCTTGACCAAGCTATTTGAAGGTAAGAATCTAAATTAGGAGAAGTATCAAACCTCAATGATCCTTGAATAAATTGGCTTGGATCAATATTTCAGTAAGGAAGGTCTAGGAGACAGAGGGAGATGAGGCTAAGGCTAGAGCCAAGAGAATCATTGTAGATTCTATTGAATATCATCTCATCCCTTATGTGTCATCCTTGAAGACACCAAAAGGAAGTGTTCAATTCTATGCTAAAGCAATTAAAAAAGAATAAGATATTGTTATAACCACCTTGAATGGCATCCTAGGATCATGGGATTCATTCATTCAAGGAATGTGTGCCAGAAGGAAGTGATCACCTTTAGTAGACTCTGCGAAGAGTACACACTAGAATAATCTCGACTCATGATAAGAGAAGAGAAGATGGGAGCAACTGAAGATCAAGCTATCACGATTCAAAGAAGATCCCTCGAGTGATGAGGAATATGAAGGACTCAATTCTTGAAGAACCTCGTATCCATCTTAGCATTTGGATAAGAAATGTTGTTGTTATGAATGAAGAAGATGATGAAGTTGAAGGCTCAAGAAGGAGTCTACCCATGAAACAAATAAATATAAGTATTCAATTGTCATTTTCATGATTTTTTTTTGTTATGCATTTGTTTATATTCAATTTATGTGTTATGCATGATAGAATGTTTGCATTAATGACAGTATACTACTAATATGCATGTGATGGGTAAGTAGCCCATGGTTCTATACAACTCTCCATTGCTACTTATCTAGAATGAAACCTCTTTGCTGACATATTGGATTAGTGCACAATCTCAATGATGTCATGGTAGAGATGGAAGGCATCTAGAAAGTTTCCATGAGATATGGATGAATGTTGTATTGGCTAAAATAGTTGCATGATTATGTCTTTATGCAAAATAAATGTCCATTATGAATATTCCTTATGAAATGTTTCTAACCATACAATGGGTGCATTTGACTTGTAGGAAAGATCGCATACAATCACCTACAAGAAAAGAAGGATGAGACTTGTTCCGAAGAATAAGTGACAACAGTTTAAGATTCACTCTAATAATCCAAAATGAAGAATGATGTTTGGGATGTTGTCCCAAGACCAGAGGGGAAGTCTGTTGTGACTTCCAAGTGGATCTACAAGATCAAGCATGCTGCATATGGTAGCATAGATAAATATAAAGCAAGATTTGTGGCTCATGGCTTCTCCCAGAAAGAAGGGATAGATTATGAAGAGACTTTTGCTCCTGTAGCCAAATACACTTCTTGTTGCAGTGATGAAATGGGAGATACACCAGATGGATGTCAAGATTGCATTCTTGAATGGTGTAGTAGAAGAGGAAGTGTATGTGGAGCAGCCACTCGGTTTTGAGACACATGATAGGAAGACTCATGTGTGTAAATTGAATAAATCCCTATACAGTTTAAAACAGGAACCCAGGACATGGTACAACAGAATTGACAGCTTCCTGACTAGTTTGGGCTTTACCAAGAGTAAAGTGGATTCCAACCTTTACTTCAAGGTTGAAGGTGGAAGACCAGTGATGCTCATGTTATATGTCGATGACTTGTCGCTGACATAAAACTCAGTTGCAAGGAGGAGACTTGCTACCGAGTTTGAGATGAAGGACTTGAGTATGGTGCATTACTTTCTAGACATGGAGGTGTGGGAGAATGTGGATGGAATCTCCCTAGGACAAGGGAAGTATGCAGTAGAGATCCTAAATAGGTTTAGGATGATGGACTGCAAGGCCATGGACACACCTATGGCATCGAACCTGAGGCTATTGGGTGATGCTTCATCAGAGACGGTTGATGCAATGATGTATCGTCGGATGTTTTGTTCATTCATGTTTCTGACATATCCGAGACATGCTCACTTGGTTACATAGCATGTAGTGAGGTACCTGAAGGGTATAGTTGACTATGGGATCAAGTATGAATAAAATCAGAAGATTAACCTGTAGGGTTATGTGGATTCGAATTGGGAAGGCAGTGCCATTAATAGGAAGAGCACTTCGGGGTGCTGCTTCAGTATGGGATCAAGTGTGATCTCTTGGTTTAGCAGGAAGGAGTCCTGTATGGTATTGAGTACAACCGAGGTAAAATATGTTTCCACTTGCTTGACTACTTGGGAGAGAGGAGCAGTGAAGCTCCAATTTTTGATCTAGATCGAGATCTCTCGAAAGAGGGAGTTCTAGCATAGCCAGTGAGACAGGTTGTTTGAGCATAAAATCCTGGTGAAGCTCGTAGGTTGCTCAGACGTAAACGGTCTTGTAGGTTGTCCTCGGATGTAATCAGTACTAGAGAAGCTCGCAATTTATCCTTGGACGTAATCAGACTGATATGATTCTATTCTAGAAATGGCCAGAGTGAATTTTGAGTACTTCAGGGAGAAGCTTGGTGTTCTCCATATCGAGGTTCCCTCCAAGGGGAAGTGATGAGTCTGTGTGCCTTTATGACATGGTGGTAGGATTGGTTCCTCCCATGGTCAGATGTAAGTGCAAAGCCTTTCTGACATGGTAGGATTGGTTCGTTCCATAGTCAGATGTAAGTGCAGATCCTTTCTGACATGGTAGGAATTGTTCCTTCCATGGTCAGATATAAGTGTTGAACCTTTCTGACATGGTAGGATTGGTTCCTTCCATGGTCAAATGTAAGTGCAGATCCTTTCGGACATGGTAGGATTGGTTCCTTCCATGGAAAGATGTAAGTGTAGAGCCTTTCTAGCATGGATGTGGGATGTGTTCCCCATATGGCTAGATATACGTGCTGAGTCTTTCTAGCATGGAGACGGGATGTGTTCCCCACATGGCTAGATGTAAGTGCTGAGCCTTTCTGACATGGTTCTTGGATGTGTTTCTCCCATGGTCAGATATAAGTGCTGAGCCTTTCTGACATGGTTCTTGGATGTGTTCCTCCTATGGTTAGATATAAGTGCTAAGCCTTTCCGACATGGTTCTTAGATGTGTTCCTCCCATGGTCAGATGTAAGTGCTGAGCCTTTCTAACATGGTTCTTGGATGTGTTCCTCCCATGGTCGGATGTAAGTGCTGATCCTTTCTAACATGGTTCTTGGATGTGTTTCTCCCATGTTCATATATAGTGTTGAGCATGTTAACACCTCTAACTTGAAGAGTATTGAAGGAAACATGGTGGAGAAAAATGAGGGTTACATGAACTTTGGTTAAAGAGTAACAATGTGAATATATGATAAAATGGCAGATAAAAAATAAAATTCTCTCATAATCCGATGGTATAGAACAAAGAGGTGAAAATCATTGGTTTAGAACAGATCCGCTCTCTAGAGATGCACATGAGATAGGGATAGGCAGAGATAATTAACAAAGCATGAGGATCGACGGTTGTGGGACCGAGTCGGTAAAATCTATGGTTGATAAGAAGTCTGCTCCATAAAGATGCGCGTTGTTAAAAACAAGAAGGCCCAGCAGAATGTGTACGTGCAAATTAATCCAACAACTTAAACATAAAGTGAGTATTCATCAACAGTTGTCATTAGCTCCGAAGGATAAAGTTGCACGGCAATTGAAGTGGAAAGGTGGTAGCAGAATAAAAACCACAATACACGTGGCGGCTCACAGTACATTCTGCAGAGAAAAGTGGTTTAAGGAAAACCACTAAAGGGAGCCTCCGGAATAGACCTTTATTTAAGGTGAAGTTGACTTATTTTTGAAAATTCATTTTTTATTTTGCATGCCGAGATGAGTGAAAGGGACAGCCCACCATCCTTTTGCAGTCAACTTCGCATACATACAGTTACAATCACAGGTAAGCTTCGAACACTTGAGCTTTGTTTACAGAATTATCATCGTTTTTATATTATGGAAAAAGAGAAAGGGTTAGAAGGTCTTAATCGAGTCCCGAATGAAAGAGAGGAAGTCATGGTTGATAGAGACAGAAGTGTATATGACCCATTTCTGTCGATTGGAAATGTATCAGTTACTAAGGAAAGATTGTGGCAGTATAATTTATAGGGAAATGACATTTTGAATGCCTGCAAGTCCTTTCTATATTATTTCGCCATTGAGTAGACCTTACCCTTTCCTGAATTCACTGAATGGTGTGCAAGTAATTACTCACCTTCTGAGAGGGTCATTATGAGTCATTCCACGTCCAAGATATTGTGTAGGATTGATGCAAAATCTATTCATGGATTCCTTAATTTGCCTGATAATTACCCTAACAGTGGTGAGTCTGTGAATGAGTCTATTTTAGCCGAAGTATACAAAGGTTGTAAAACTACAATTCGATGTGAATTTTTGTCTAATATTCTTAATGAAGGTCAGTCATTAGAGGGTCTCTTTTTGCCATACCGTATTCACGTTTTCAAAGAGGAGGTTCAATTGGTTGTATCTTTGGTCTGCCAAATTTTAGGTCTAGATAATGACATTCATGTCAATGAGGTTGTCTTGGGTTTCTTATTGAAAATGAGTTCAATTAGTCTTAAGTTTGAGTCCCATCTAGTCCATTTCTTCAATTTGGATGAATATTTAGCAGAGGCCATTCATATCCAATTATTTGAGTTCCCAAAGGTCAGATTTTTCAAATACCAATCATATTTGTTGAACATGTTGTTATGTTCAAATGTAACTGAATTACAATTCTTAACTACTATATTCTCTTCGAATCTGCCGAAGCAAATCAATATGTTCAAATTCATGAATTCCATTATGTCAGAGATATACAAGTTGTTGTTTGATGAGGTATTGCCCAAAGTGTTTGAAGAAATGAAGGTTATGATGCAATCGTCACTAGAAGATAGGATTGGGGATTGGTTTTTGTATAAAGACTTTACCATTTTAAGAGTGTATGGTTTCACCGGAGAGCCATACAGGCTACCTGCTTTCCTTCCCCCTAGAATCTTTGCAATTGAATACATGAGACAAAGATTATATGCAGAAGAGGAGCATTTTGGAGCCTTCAAGAAGTCCTCCAATGTCAAATTTCCCCTTAAAGTTGGTTCATTCATCTTTAAAAACAAAGGTGCCTTGGTGAATGTGGAAAAATTATTGGAAAACATGGATTTTCAAAAATAACAAAAGGTCAATTACAATCCATATCATATAATTTCTCAAAGGAAACAAGCAAATAAGAACAAACCTTTTGATCATCAAGTTATTGAGGGATTGGGGGAAATAGCCAATTTGTCTCATTTTGTGGAAAATCCAGGAAGCAATGAAAGTACATGCAGTGGATCAATTACAGCGTCTCAAGTGCCAGAAAGTTCTAGTTTTTTAATTAAAAGAAGTTTTTCTGAGGTTGAAAATATGGAAATAGATGAAGACAGTTCGCGTAAGAAGATCGAAAAATCTCAAGATGGTAAAATTTCAAGTGAAATAGTTTCAGAGGAGTTGAAAAAAGTAGTTTTGATTCCTAAGAAGTCAGTGCAAATGAACCAATTTTCTTTTGAAAGTGATAATAATGCAGAGTCCAATTTAGTTTTTAAATCTAAAGCAGATTTCAGGACAAGTTATGTAGAACAGCAGATGCAGTCCTTAGAAGAGACTAAGAATCTACTCCCATGAGTGAGAAGTCTAGGCAACCCAAAGACGTCACTGATTTCCACTCGGGATGTAGAGAGGAACACTTTAAAATTAGCTATGGTAAGTGACAAAAAAGTGGTTGAGATGGAAGTAAGATTGGATAAAATTAGTGTACCTAACAAAATACAGCTTCACAAACAGACAGGGGATATAATTTATTTAGATTTGTTACATGCCATGATGAAAATTAACAAGTTGCAAGTTTTAGTAGATAAGTTGGAGGTCTAGTTGAAACACGAAAATGTTGAGAACAAGGCGAATTCATAAGCTCGGGGGATGAACCAGGAAACAAACAAGCCATCAGAATACTTTTGGAAGAAAAAGATAATGCCCTTCAAGTATTAAAAAAGAAGTTGAAAATTCCAAGTTCTGAACATGTTCAGTCATCAGAGTTGTTGGCATTGCAAGAGGAGAAAGATAAAATTGATCAAGAAATGATGGAGTATAAAGGAAAAACAGTGAAGCTGCAAGAGGAAAAGAATAAATGGGAAACAAAGAGAACTGAGTTAATGACACAAATTTCACAGTTAAAGAAAGATCAGAATGACGAGAAAGAGATTATGGAAGAATTAACGAACCGGACCCCTACTGATGGAGATTTGTCCATTGTAAATATTGAAAAGCCTTTAAGTGATTTTTCTGCTGATGATTTTCTAGTACCCATGTCACAAGTAAGCTTGAAAGATGTAGAGATAAGGGAATTAAAAGAAGAAAATGAAAAGATCAAATCTGAACTGACTAAAATGGTTGAAAACAAGAATAAAATATTACATGACAAGGGTCAGTTGCAGAAGAAGTTTAATGAATTAAAAGAAAGGAATACAGGAAAGGTGCCTCTTCAAGGAGCCAAGCATATAATATGGGATACATTGTCTGTGGAGGTTACTAAGTTCATACATTATTTGAATTTCATTGATGACCAAAGTGCATTGGTTAATTTAGCCAATCAAATATTAAAATTAGTAAATGAGACCATGGAGAGGAAGCCCCTAAGTACAGCTCAGAATGCACTGAATTTCTTGAATTCATTAACTTATCAAAAAGTGCAGGATATAGGAGTCAAATACAGAGTGGCTATTGTGATCTGGTCGAAAATATTCATTCACAAACATCATCTTATGAAGATAGTACAAGATAAGGCGGATGAGAAGACTTCGCGTATTAATGATTTCAGGCATGCTTTTAAAGAATTGTTTGAAGATGGCCTTCCCTCTTTCTGGGATGAAGAAGGAAGAATTTTTTCTCAAGAAAATTATCATAGCCTGCTAGTACAAAGCCATATGGATCACTCCAAGTTTGATGACTTGGTAAAGGGACTGACTAGGAAAGTCATCGTGGACAAGTTGACAGAAGACTTCGAAATATTGCAGAAATTTCTGATTGTCAGAGGAGGGATGCCCACTATGTCTTATGAGACCTATATGGATTTGGAGGTGTTTATCTGAGAAATGACTGAGTATGACATCCCAAGAGCAGAACAATGGAGAACCATGGAAAGATTCAGAAAGACAAAGTATATTCTTCATCCATGAAAATAGGTGTTGCGCGCTATGGAGCTGCTTGTTCGAGCCTTGCTGTCACCAAGTCGATTTTAATTAAATGATCTATTATCAGGATCAAAGCATGTAGTTTATTCCTACTTTTTAGGAATATGGTTAAAAAGACTTTGATTAAACATATTATTCAGTTATTAAATCTTCTTGGGAAGAAATCATTTATGTATATATTTGATTTTACTTGATGTATTGAGGGTTGGAACCCGTATGTTGGATCAATGTTTTTGAGGACAAATGATTTTTTGAAATAACAAATTTGAATGTGTGTGGGTTATCAGAGATTCCTATGTTGTTTACATTATAGTCTGTATTTTCTTTCCTATGTGATTGTTTTTCCCCAATGTTTACATTCCATTTTGTTTTCCTCATATTTGAAGCATAGTGTTGAATGGTTAGAATTCATACTTGTTGTGCTCTGACTATTGTTTCAGATATTTTATAAATGTTTCTACTAAAGTTAATATGGAATTCATCTTATGATGCTCTATATTGATGGACTGTTCATATTTCTTCATTTTCCACCTAAATTCAATGAACGACTGTAATTAAGTGGTTATCTTGCCTTTGATGAAATCTCATGCATGCGACCTTGTGACATTTTTATGTATTTGACTCCATTCCCCAATGATTATGTGTATCATTTCAACCATCTATATGATGTTTAAGTGTTGATTTTTATATTTGGTCTTGTTAAATTTATATTTGAGAGATCCCTCTCTGGAAAGGAAAGCCAGTTTCTTTCTAAAGTGGTGTTTGTTGTTACCTTTAGGATTTGCCTTTTGCAACCTGGGTACATTCTGAGTGTTAACAGAGCCTTTCCGACATGGTTCTTGGATGTGTTCCTCCCATGGTTGGATGTAAGTGCTGAGCCTTTCTGACATGGTTGGATGTTTTACTCCCATGGTCGGATGTAAGTACTAGGCCATTCTAACATGGTGGCAGGCTGGGCCTCCCATGGTCAGATGTGAGTGTTGGGCCTTTTTGACATGGTGGTGAATGTGTTCCTCCCATGGTCAGATGTGAGTGTTGGGCATGCCTTTCTGACATGGTGGTGGATGTGTTCCTCCCATGGTCAGATATAAGTGTTGGGCAGGCCTTTCTAACATGATTCTTGGATGTGATCCTCCCATGGTCAGATATAAGTGTTGAAGAAGATGAAGACCTACATGGAGGTTAGGCCTACAACCAGCATGAAAAAGGGTTGGATCTGTAGAACTTCTTGTAATGAGTAGAATTGAGAGATAGCGCCATTTGTTTGAGATAGCGGAAGCAATGATGATGATGATCTAGTGATGACCCAGATGATCCAGCTTTAATGATGATGAACCAATGATGATCCAGAATTGATGATGATCCAATGACAAATACTTGTGTTGATGAATTGTGTCAAGAGAATACCTTCCTAGTTAAGAGAGAGTGTTGATGTATTTGTAACTTTGGAATGTATTCACTTGTATATCTTATGTATTGTAACCCAATGTTCCTATCAGTAGAATAATCAATGTAATTAAGTCATGTAAAGTCATACCCCGATGTTCCTATCAGGAGAATCGTGTGTATTTCTTTGTACCCCCATGTTTATATCGGGAGAACTACTAAGAGTCATCAGGAAGTATCCTCCTTTGTAATTCAGGGGGCAAAGTCCCCACAATTGTGGGGCACTATATTCTCCCTAGAGAAGTCGGCCCAATCAAGTACACTGGGGCCAACATAGTTGAGATAAATGTCAAGTGAACAAACGAATATAAATAGAGGGAGGCGCTCCTCATTTGATATATTCACTCACTCAACTAAGGAACATGAGAGAGAGAGGAAGTGCTGGCACAAGTGAGAGAGATCAGCTGTCGAAGATCATATTTATGTTTTCGGGTTTTAATTTTGCTATTGGTGCTCATTCTATCTCTGAGGAAGTTGTGGGGTTTTCTCCTTTATGGTTTCCCCGAGGAAAATTCTTTGTGTCTCTTGTCTCTTGTGATTATTGTTGTGCATGTTACTCTCTCAGATAATATCCTATATCATATTGATTAAATGATAAAAATCTAACACCCAACCTCATACCTTCGCTTTGGATACTTACCTACCAAGCAACCATTGAAAACACCTTCAGAGGATTTGATGAGAGGAAATCCCTCAACCATCTCTTCATTGTGCAATTGTTGGACATACTTGACATTGAGATGGCCAAATACTTCTTGCCACAACCTGATTTTGTCATTAGCATGAGTCAATAGGGAACTAGGATATGAATTAGGTAGAAAATGAGAAAACTCATATGCCTTAAAGGCATGATTAGCAACTCCTTCCGCTATCAAATTCCCAGTATATATTTCTAAGATCTCCACTGAGTCAGGATCAAATGTGACTCGCTTGGGTGAGCTAGTATGATTCATCTAGTATACAGACCACAGATTTTTTGGCATTGAGGGAACATAGAGGACATTCTTAAACACTCCATGCTCAAATTTGATTGAACCTTTCCCAAAAACTAGGATTTGAGAGTCATCTCCCATGTGAATGCTTGGTCCACGAGAGATATCCAGAGAAGAGAATGATTCTTTGGAGGAAACAATGTGCTCGGAGGATCTAGAATCAATGAGAAAATCTTGTGTCTGAGAAAATCCTACCTTCAGAGCATGGAATCTCTCATGATATTTAGGCTTGTTTCTAGGATCAGACTTCCTTACTCCTTCAATAAGGGAAATATTATTCTATTCAAGGAGTCTATACATTTGTTCTATGGTTTTCTTCGTACATAGGTTCTCTAGATGATTCCCTCTCTTGCAGTATGAGCGCTTGGCCTTGTCAAACTTTTTGTGCTTGTCCTTCTTGGAACCCAAGGATCCTTTTGAAGGATTCCACTTCTCCTTGAGCTTGAAATCAATGTTCTTCTTTTCCTTTCCTTTCTACTTCCCCTTTACTTGTGCATTCTTAGTCTCCCCAGTTAAAAGAGCCTCATTTTTGGGGGCTTTGAGAACTCTCGTATGTATCATCTTATCTTGTCCTGAATATGAGATTTTGTGAAGGAATCAAGGGGTGGAATTTACCAATTAGGATTTTTTAGTCTCCCGAAGTGAAAGGTGGATATGAACACTAAGAATTCTAAACCAAGTTTTCTCATAATCGAGAGCACTAATTTCTCATCCTTCTTTCCAAAGCCACGCTTCTTGCACTGCATGACCAAGGATTTGAACTTGGTGAAGAATTGTTGAATGGTTTCAAATTTCTTGGGTTGAATAGCCACCAGATCATTCTCAAGAATATGACCTCTCACCTTATCCTGCTTTCCAAATAGTGATTCGAGCTTCTGCCACACTTCTTTTGGATTTTTTAATCCATCTAAATGGAAGAGTAAATCCCTAGATATATGAATGTACATGAAACCAAATGCTTCATCCATTTTGTTTAGATACTTTGAATTCTCAAGAGGTTGTTTGGGTTTGACCTCCTTTCCAATGGTAACCTTGTCTATACCTTTGTTGTACAACATAATCTGCATATCATCCCTCCATTCAAGTTAGTTGAAGGGTGTGAGGATCCTGGGTGTCAAGGCTGTTGAATTCTCCATCTTGCAGCTTCATGGAGGAGAACAAATCTTCTGTACTCTTCAATTTATCTGCAAACCCACTTCAATTCGAAGTCAAACCAATTCAATCACTCTCTACTTCGACATGTGCACATTCTCTGGGTGCATCACACCTGGCTAGAATTATCTAGACAAAATATAGAGGGAGCAAGGAAAAAATACCAGGAATTATGTGGAACCTAAGTGCTTCTAGTGCATCAATGGAAGTTTTCGAGGATTGAAGTTGGCATGATTACCTACTATGATACCATGTTTAATTTAGCAAAGCTTAGGATCTTCGAGATTCTAGTTGAACCTCACTATGAAATAAGTATGAAGAAGGAAGAATAAATTCAGTACAATGATGAAACAATCATGGTGAAATTGAACAGTCAAGAGACTAAAATTGGTTAGCATAACATTATTGTCATTCTCCTTAATCTGTGTGTAATACAATGATGATACAATAAGGATAATTTGAATCCATTAGGTATGATTCGAATTCACCAACTTGGACTAACTCTAGTGCTAACTCAATGTGGAAAAATCACCACTAGGAGCTCATTAATGTAACTTGGGACAACCAAATCAGTTCACAATTAGTTAACTGAATAAGGTAGGTAGGAAAAGGAGCCTAACCTCATTAAATTAGGAAAATGTGGTGCTAGGATAACTGGAGATGAACTAACTGATGCCCATCAGAGAATAACTCAACATGGACTAGGGTGAACTAATGGTAGGACTCCCATGACTCAATGTAGGTTCCTAAATTATAGGGATTGGCCTCTAGAGCTCCTAAACTCATGCAAAATGGTGCATCAAGTGATAGGTGGGCCCTAGATTAGTTCCCCATGGAACTAGTGAGGTGACAACATACTCAAATGACATTTAGACTATGGTGGTCAAGGGAGGATTATAATTAATCCTAGCACAAACAATTTTCAAACACTGTACAAGTTGAATTACATAGTAAACATGATCCCTGAATGAGACCCACTAGTGGGAAACAAGACAGTATAAATCATTCTAAAAGATAACCATAAATCAATCAAAAGACATAGTGAATGATACTCCAAATGTTGCAAAAAAGAATGATAATTCATAATTAAAGAAACCTAAAAATGAGCACAAGGAACAAGACAAATCAGATGTCCCCTTCAACACTAAGCATGAGGTGGGTAAAATAAAAAATCGTGTACCACTCGTAGATCTAGCTAAGAATCATGTTTATCATAAACGGATTGAGACGGTAATCAATGGAGAATAACTAAAAATTCATTTGAACACTTTAAAACTATTTAATGAACATCCAACAATAAAATTCTTCCCTCACATTGATGACAGAGAAGAATCCATAGCTCCCTTTGATCAATAACTTTAAGCATCCATTAGAAGTTGTTACATAATCTTATGCTTTACTCATGAAATTCTCATTACTTATGCCTAAAGTTTTAATGGAACGGTTGGGACTAGAAATAACTAGGCCTTTCTTGGGATTATAACAAGCATAGAATGAGCAACACAATAAAATTCACAATCATAGAAACATTAGAATAATAGACACACACAATTTACTGTGGAAAAGCAAGCCAACAATGAAGCTTCATTATCCTTGGCCAAAACCATCCAACCTAGCTAAGTGAGCTCACATGCTCACCTCTAGGCCACATTACAATGGAGTGTGACAAGCCCTTTTAGAGGCTTCATTACATGCAATACCTTGTGCCAATAACATGGGCCCAAAACCACATGATAAGAACTAAATCATTTGACTCATTCTCTAGTCAAGGTTAACCCTAACAATACTCCCTTTAAACTTGACTTGGAGTAAATCACCAACCTCGTCAAAGATTTTAACCGAGAATTCTTCACATACCCACTTATCACCTAAGTCAACATGACTTTAATGGTGATTTACTAGAGATGCCCCCTATCGCCAAGTCTACCTAGACTTTATCCGTGAGTTACCAAGGGTATGCATGCCTAATGAGGTCTTACAATCTATGCCCATTTACATTCATTTACAAAATTTCAACTCTATTATAATACATTGTTTGTGTTCATGTGTCTCATGGTAACTTCAACATCACCATTCTTTACTACATCCTCTAGATTTTCCATACTAAAACATTCTTATGTACATTATTTCCATGCTTTTCTTTATTACACCCTTTTCTATTACTAAACCACAATTCTATCTATGCCAATTCAAAAACTTACTCACCGTGGGTTTCTTATCTTTGTGTGCATTACAATATTTTCATTGATCTACAAATATTTCATAGTCAATTCTAACCAAATTTGTAGACACATTGAGTTGACTGGCTGAATATGTTTCTTACTCACTCCAAGTTTATAAAATATGCAAAGCCAATTGGATCTTATATCGACACCTCTCTCCTGGGTTTCCCTGCCTTGGCATCCTTTGCATGTGTTGGCCCTTTCTTCATCCATCAAACTACAGCAATGTATGTTTCACAGGACGGCTTCTCCACATCCTTCTTGGAACAGATTTCTCCACACTAAGCTTTCCCATATCAATGGTAGCACCCTAGAAACACACAACTCCTTCATCCTTTTGTGGCAATCACAACAGTTCTTGGGCACACTTTGTCACAAACACCACATAATGGACTATTCCAGAGTAGTGATTTCATTTTCTGAGCATCAGCAATCAACCGACAGTTCTTCATGCTAAGATCATATTTGTCCCATAAGATATAAACTCTCTTTGGCATCTACCTCCACCACAATCTGATCTCTCAAGAAAACGGTGGCTCTATATTCAAGCGGCCTTCCTTCATAGATATAAGCCTCACATGAATCAGAATCAAGCTTCCTTTTCTAGCACAGATAGCCATCAACAAAACTGCCAAGCAGATTCACAACTACCAAACAGAGAGTGGTGGCTCTCCTTCACGCATGGATTTCCTCGAATGCAAGCTCAGGATTGTCTGGGGATTGCCAACCCCCATTCATACGACCTCAAAATAATTTAGATACCTCTGCACTGCAACCTCCACTAGAACCCATGCAGCCTCCCAAAATTCCACGTTTGTCATAATCTTTGCAGCCCTCAGTAGATCCCTCTCCTCTATAGCCTTCCACCTTTCACTTAGGAGACTCGATCTGCCATAGATCCACTTGTGAGCGACTACGATTTCTTCTTTTATGGCAGATCTCTTCTTATCACAACACTGGCTCTTTTTCAAGTAGTATTTGCTTCCCCATGTCTTCACGTTGGGGCCAGTAGGAAATATCTATCCTCAAATCTAACAGATCCATTGTATCTTCAAGAATCAATAGATCTAGTTACTTAAACAACATAACTCAAACATGGCCACACACATGCCACCACTCTGTAGCCTTCCACCATCATGTGCAGCCTCTAGGAAGCCTCTATGAACAAGATGATCTCTTGTTTCCCCAATAGCACAACTCTACACAATTGTAGCATTCTCAACAAGCACAACAATGCATAAAAAAAGGGTCCCCCTTATGTTCTTCGGCCAAGAATCCAAACAACACAGCTCTCATACTAGTTATTGGGATTATAACAAGCATAGAATGAGCAACACAACAATAATCACAATCATAGAAACATTACAATAATAGACATAACACAATTTACCCTAGAAAAACCCGAAGGGAAAACCAGGAAACAATGACGCTTTATTATCCTTGGCCAAAAATGGCCAACCAGGCCAAGTGAGCTCACCCACTCACCTCCATACTGCATTACAATGGAGTGTGCCAAGCCCTTTTATAGGCTTCATTACATGCAATACCTTGGTCCACTATCATGGGATACCAGATACCATGATCCCAAAACCACCTGGTGAGACCTAAACCATTTCACTCATTCTTGAGTCAAGGTTAACCCTAACAGTCTTATCATGATTTGTATTATTTTGATTCAGGAAAGGTCAAATGTATCGGCATGATAAAGGACCTAGTTGTCATTCTAGCTCAATTACCTGTAAAGAATATCATAACAGATGTTGTAGTGGCTAATGTTCCTTCCAAGTATAGGATGTTGTTGTCAAGAAGTTGGGAAAATAAGCTAGGAGGCACCATGAATATGGACATGAAATATGTGACTATCTCAATCTTTGCAGGAGAATGTAGGAGAGGGAGGAGAGGCAAATTTTCCTATGTTGTAAGGAATAAAAATAGCCCAAAACATTATCTTTTATATGCTAAAGATGAAGACATGGGATTCTAAATTTTATTAGTAAATGAGGGGTATGAGGACTATCAAGAAATGCAAAACATATCTTAAGGAAATGCAACAAACACAGATGAAATTTGGAAATTGTTTTTTGATAGATCATCATGAAGAGAAGTATCATGGATTGGAGTTCTCTTCATTATCCCTCATGGTTAAAACATTTCTCAGTCATACAAGATAGATTTTCAAAACCACCAACAATTTAGTAGAGTATGAAGCTTTTATCCTTGGCCTAGAAGTTACTAGAGGATGAGAATTACTAAAATTTTAGTCTTTAGGGATTAAGATCCAGTGGTCCAATAGGTCAAGAGTGTTTACCAAACCAAACACCCTAAGATGAGGGATTATAGAAATCGGGTATAGGATCTTATTGATAATTACTTCGATGTTTTTAACATAATTGTTGTTCCTAGGGAAATGAAACATCAAACAAATTCTCCAGATTCAGCTTCCAATACTTTCAATCCCCTCACAGAACCACAACTCATGTATGAGGTGGAAATGAGGTACAGTCGTACAGGCCACCCATCCCAGACAATCTAAAAGATTGGCAAGCCTTTGAAGATGGCCAAAAAATAATTTTTTTATGGAAATTGTTGGTTAATTTTTTGCCTCATGTATGGACCAATATGAAGGAGCTAAAAAACAGGAATTTATTGATGAAGAATCGCAATCATCCCCATAATTATAAGTCATGTTGCTAATCACCCAACTTGGGGTATTGAAGAGAAATTCCGTCCATAAAGGGCTAGTTCCTCTTGAATAGATCTTTGAAAAGAATGGTATCCCTATTAATCCTATTATACATTCTAAAACAGAGGACATGGAAAATTTCAACATTGGGACACAGGGAGAACCAAAGTTTATTAAGCTCTCTGAGTTTTTAACTATTGATTTAAAACATAGATACATTAAGCTATTTATAGAATATATTGACTTCTTTGCTTGGAAATATGAAGAATTAAACACATATGACACTTCTTCCATTCAACACAGGATACCTTTAAAGTCATATGTTAAACCTTTCAGGTAGAAATTAAGGCAGGTAAATCCCATTCCCATTCTCTTGCCTATAATAGAAAAGGAGGTATGAAAGTTGTTAGATTCTAAGATTATAACAGCTATTATATATTTAGAGTGGGTATCCAACCTAGTTCATGTTAGAAAGAAGAATGGGAAGACAAGGCTCTATGTAGATTTTAGGAACTTGAAAAAATGCTCACTAAAATCTAATTACCCCCTCGCCCAAAATGGACCATATCGGACCATATCTTGCAAAAGGTGGTGGGATCTAGTATAATTTCATTAATGGATGATTTTTTAGGATACATTCAAGTATCCATGCATGTGGAAGACAGAGAAAAGACAATATTCACTACATATTGGGGCACATTCATGTATGACAAGATGCCTTTTGATTTGATTAATGCAAAAGCAACTTTTCATAGGGTCATGGACATTGAATTAATAAGAGTAAATGAAAAAATCATAGATATATAATTGGATGACATGACAATGTTTTCAGAATTTGATGAAAACCTTTTCACCACCTTGGACAGACTTCCAGTAAATGCAAATATTTTGGACTGACTCTCAACCCAAGAAATATATTTTTGCAATGCAAGAAGTTAAATTGTTAGGCCATATTATGTCTAAAGGAGGTAAGAATATGTATCCCTAACTTTGTAGAGATTGTTAAAATCATCACTAACATGCTGAAAAGGGACAATGAAATTAATTTACTCAATAAGCAAAGAAATCATTCCAACCTATTAAACCAGATTTTGGAGAATCTCCAGTGTTAGTTAGTTTATGTTATGATAAAAAAATTATAATATTTCCTTTTGCATCTCAAAGAACCATTTCAGTTGTCCTACTACAAAAAAATTATGAAGGTTATGAATAGCCTATTGCATTTTCCTCAAAGCCTTGAGAGATGCAATGCTGAAATACAACACAATTGAGAAACAATCCTATGCAATAGTAAAGGCCTTCAAATATTTCAGGGGTTATATTTTACATATTAAAGTCATTGTTTATATACTTAGTGTAGAATTTTCAGCACTCTCCCAACCTGGTTTCCAACTACGTTTAAAACATTGTTTAATGCCCAACCCAATTTATATTTCTATTGCAAATTAGATTTTTCTCATAAACAATATAGGACTGAAACACAAGAAGAATTTCTATAGCATTTTATGACCAGCAAATAAAACACATTCACACATAAATTTCAGAAACAAAGATTTTTGGTCCAATGACCGAGGAAAAACCCCAACCTCCAACAAAAGCGTGTGAGAGAAAATTTGATTTTTTTGGAAAATTTATAGCAATAGATAGAAAATTATCAGTTCAACTTATCTCAACCCAATGAAGAAAACCTACCTCGATTTTTGTGCCAAACAGAAAAAATCAAACTCAAAAAATTCTGCTGCATTTTCCTCTATTTTTTTTTTGTTGTACAGCCTATACGGCATCCATATGGATGGGATGTACGGATTGTATCTACAGACCTATCTCAATTTTTGTGCTTGCTAAACTGCCTCGAAAACTGTGCCCAATTTTCCTCCTAAAAAATCGTGCATGTGCTTCCTTCTTGGGATCTGTGCCATGTACAGAATCTATACAATACGGCCTGTATGAACAGGATGCAATAAAAGTTTCCTCCTCAAAAATCATGCCCTATTGATGTACTTTTCTTTCTTGATTTGTGTGCCCAAAGGAAAAATGCTCCTGCTGCTATTTCTCCTATCTTTCATAGAAATGGCTCTCCTCTCTCTCAAAAATGCAAAAGTGCCTCTTCACTTGGAAAACTTTGTTTTTAGATAAAACGTTAGGGTGAATGAAAAGCCATCTAATCCAAGGGCTCAAATTAGACTAGATGAGTGGCTGTGATTAAAATCACTTTTCTCCACAAAATAAAATTTAATTCACTCACTTTTTAAATTTTTACTTAAAGTGCACTTTATTCTCTAAAGTGCATTTAATGCTCATCTCAAGTCATTAATATAAATTCCAAGTGACTTAACCCCTTTTCCTAGTGACTTAGGGAAATTTCACTTAGGGGGACAACTACAAGGTATAAAAATAAACACTCTCTCTTACCAAGGAAGTTGTTCTTCACCACACCCAACTTGTCTCAGAAATGAATAAACTTGCATCTTCCAAGAGACTTCGTCAGGATATTTACAACTTGTTCATCAGTGGAAATTTACTACAATGCCACGGCTCCTCTCTAAACATAATCACAGATGAAATGGTATCTGATCTCAATGTGCTTTGACCTGTTGTGAAATATAGGATTCTCAAAGAGTTGGATGCAACTCTAATTGTCACAATAAATCACCGTAGGCCTCTGCTCCTGATCAAATAAATCCACCACCAACTTGCGAAGCCATAGTGCCTCGCAACTGGCATGGCTAGCTTCCATATACTTGGCCTCTATAGAACTCAAAGCAGCATACTATTGCTTCTGACTGAACCACAACACTGCTACCAAGCCCAAACTGAAACAACATCCGGAAGTGCTCTTCTGGTCTGCCACAATGCTTGCCCAATCTAAATCTGTGAATCCAATCAATCTAATCCCATTTGATCTCCTATAATCCAGACCATAATCCATTGTCCCTACAAGGTATCTCAACACATGTTTTGCAGAAACCCAATGCACCCTCTTAGGATCCCCCGTGAACTAAATGAGTGTGTTCACTGCAAAACACAAATCTGGCCTAAAGTTGACCAGATACATCAAAGAACCAATGAGCTGACGATATAATGTGGGATCCACCAACTCTCCCTCGGAAGCATGAAGCTTCTTCTAGTTGGTTACCATAGGCATATATATCGACCTGCAATCCTCCATCCGAAATATCCTCAGAATATCAATTGCATACTTTCTCTACCCCAGGAAAATATGACCCAGCTCATGCCAAACCTCCAATCCCAAAAAATAGTGCATCAACCCAATGTGCATCATCGCATACTCTTAAGAAAGATCTCTCTTGCAAACTGCAATAGGTCTCTCTCCCCCTGTGATAAACAAGGCATGCACATACAGCAGATGAATGAGCGGATCATCTCCAACCATGATGAAATAGAGATTTGGATCTGTCTCACTCTTTTGAAAACCCATTCGCAGCAAGTAAGAGTATATCCTGGAATACCAAGCTCGAGGACTTTGCTTCAGCCCATACAAGGCTTTCTTTAGCTTGCACACATGAGACTCTCTCCCATGAATCTAAAATCCCTGTGGCTACTCCACATAAACTTCCTCCTGTATGATTCCATTGAGAAATGCAGTCTTCACATCCATCTGATGGATCTTCCAACCCATTTTCGGAGCAATGGAAATCAATGCCCTGATAGAAGTATAACGAGCAACCAATGCAAAGGTCTCATCATAATCAACTCCCTCAACCTGTGAGAACCCCTGTGCCACAAACTGACCCTTGTACTTCTCCACACTACCATATACAACATGTTTTAGCTTTTAAATCCAACGATAAGTCACCACTGACTTCCCCTCATGTCTTGTAACAATCTCCCAAACATCGTTCTTCATGATGGAATGGTACTCTTCCATAATGGAATCTCTCCAAACATGATGTTGAGAGGCCTCCTCAAATGTAGATGGCTCTGAATCATGAAGACTAGCAACCAATGCCATACCCAATCTATCTGGCATCACTATAGACCTCACTAGCTCCTTGGGCATTCCAAACTCTTTTTCTTCCTTCAAGGTCTCCCGAAGCCACTTAGGGTTCTTCTTCCCTAAAGGTTGCTCCCACACTGGTATGTCCTCATCTGATGAACACCAAGAGGTAGAATCACCAGTAACCGGTGAATCGAAAGCTGGTGAACCAAGAACTGGTGAACCCTATGATCCTGTAGCTCTATATGGTGAACCTATCACCCGAGACCTAAAACATGTCCCCAAAGATCATGTTGGTTGAACCACTAAAACTAGAGATCATGTGCCTATACTCTATCGTCCAGTAACCCCGAAAAGTTGTGAACCTGTCATATGCACTGAAGGTACCTATGAAGCTACTTGAAGTGTTGAAACCTGTTGGTCTCCCTGCTCTGACTCTCTATACTTCTTGAAGGCCCTCTCCTCCTCAAATCTCACTTCCCTCCTCACAACAACCTTCCTCTTGGAAGGAAGATAAATGCGGAGGGCCTTCGAAGTCTCATCATACCCCACAAAGATACCTCTCTCCACTGTGGGCTCAAACTTTGTCATCTTCTCAGAAGGGACATGTGAATAAGTCAAACAAACAAATATCCAAAAATGACTCACCTCATAATTCTTTCCTGTGAAACTCTCCTCAAGTGTCTTGTTCCCCACAGCACAATGGGGATTCTTGTTCTGAAGTTATACGATTGTACTACATACCTCTACCCAAAGGAATAAAGGAAGTGACTGATCATGCAACATGGCTCTCACAGCACCAACAATAGATCTGTTCTTCCTCTCTACCACTCCATTCCGCTCAGGAGTGTATGGTACTATCAATTGTCTCTGAATGCCCTCCTATCTACAATACTCATCAAACTTCTTGGAGGTATACTCACCCTTGTTATCTGATCTAAGTGCCTGACTCTTCCTCCCAATCTGGTTCTCCACAAGATCTTTGAACTCTTGGAACCTCTGCAAGATATCCTTATATTTCTTGCTCTTCATGAAGTAGATCCAGGTCTTCCTGGAATGATCATCGATGAATGTCACATAATACTCAAACCCTTTTAGAGAAACAACTGACATAGTTACACACAAGTCGGAATGTATCAAATCAAGAACTCATGTTCACCTGCTATCACTGCTCGTAAAATTAGTCTTGATGTACTTTCCCAAAGAACACCCCCTGCATACATCACTATGCTTTGTGCTGAACTACAAAAAACCTGTAACCATATACCTCAACATACACAAAGATAGATGATGCAAATGAGCCATCCTCCTATGCCATAGCTCACAAAGCTCATTGTTGTTGCTATGTGCCAAAGGAAGATGGGGATGAAATTAGAGCTTGTACAGTTTCCCACATACGACTCCAACTCATGAGACTCATGGACTCTCTCTAAAAAGTAATGGTCCCATGCCCAACTGCTCTAAAAACTGTGTCATCCCCCAACACTGCCTCCACATCAATCTTTTCCTGTGAAATCTTGGAGAACATCTCTCGAGCACCTGTCATGTGGCTCGAAGCTCCACTATCAACATACCACATGTTGGTGGTGGATACACTCAAGGAATGGCCTGTTAACAAGGAATACTCCCTCTCAATATCACTATATGCACTGGTGATGATGGATGCTCTCTCTCTATCAACGTTCCCAGTACAGAGAGAAAATTCTCTCTCGAATATAGTTGTAAACTCCTCCACCTCTATCAAAGTTTTTGCATGCTGTTGCTTCTTCTTCTTCTTCTGTGGACACTACCCAGTATAGTGCCCAAACTTTTGACAAGAAAAGCACTTCACAGTGCTCAAATCCTTCTTCTATCCCTCATGTTGCTTAGCCCCACCCTTCTTGGGGCCATTCTTGAACTTCTTCTTCCCCTTTGTAGTCAATGCCACATTCTCCTCATCGTCCCTACTAGTAGAAGAGCTTCCCTGCACAAGACCTCTCTGGGTCTCCTCCTGAACAAAATCATCTCAAGTCCTGTCCCATGTAGGTAAGTTCTCCCTGGCTACTATGACCTCCACAAAAACAGCCCAAGGCTTTGAGACCTCATTCAAAGTTGTCCACACTAGCTCCGAACCAGGAACAACCTCCCCCACTACTACAAGCTCATCTCTCACCTAAGAGATCCTAGTGAGGTAGGAAATCACACCCTCGGCTTTGGCCATCTTGATACTTTTCAACTTCTCTCTCAAAACTATCTTCCTATTCTCATTTGAGCTTTGAAACAAGCTGGTCAAAGAATCTCACATCTAAAATGCACGGGTCCTATTCGAAATGTGTGGGATCACATGGTCTTTAATTGCATCTAGGATTATTCTTCTAGCCTTTATGTCCTTCTTGTTGAAGGAAGAAAGTGTTGATGCATCGGTGGAAGGGGGAACAACAATAGGATTTGTTGTAGTGTTGTGAACCACCTCATCCCACAACTCATTTTCCTCTAATATCAGCACTAGCCTAGCTTTCCATGGGACAAAATTCCCAGACCCATCAAGCCTATCCTCCAACCTAAGTCATGTTGTCATTTTCTCTACAAAGTTCAAGTTTCAACAAGGTGTTTCCCATTGACAAAAGAAATCATTGAAGTCTGAAATTTTTCATTGTGTAAAGATATGCCCTCTCTTTAACAAAGCTCTGATACCATGTAGAATTTTCAGGACTCTCCCAACCCGGTTTCCAACTCCATTTAAAACATTGTTTAATGCCTAACCCAATTTATATTTATGCTACAAATTAGATTTTTCTCATAAACAATATAGGACTGAAACACAAGAAGAATTTCTATGGCATTTTATGAGCACCAAATAAAACACATTCACACATAAATTTCAGACACATATTTTTGGTCCAATGACCCAAGAAAAACCCCAACCTCCAGGGAAAACCTGTGAGAGAGAAAATTTTATTTACCTGGAAAATTTACAGCAATACACAGAAAAATATCATTCCAACTTATCTCAACCGAATGAAGAAAATATGCCTCAATTTTCCTGCCAAACAGAAGAAAAAAAAATCAAACTCAGAAAATTCGGTTGCACTTTCCTCAATTTTTCGTGTTGTTGTATGAACTGTATGGCATCCGTATGGACAGGTTGTACGACCTGTCTATATGGACCTATCTCAATTTTTGTGCTTGCTAAACTGCCTTGGGATTTGTTCCTAGAATCTGCCTAAAAAAGCGTGTCCTAATTTCCTCCTCAAAATCGTGCATGTACCTTCTTCTCAGGATCTGTGCCCTGTACAGAATATGTACAGTACGTCATGTATGGATAGGCTGCAACAAATGCTTCCTCCTCGAAAATTGTGCCAAATTGCCTCCTTGAAAATCATGCCATGTTGCTTCCTTTCCTTTCTCAATTTGCGTGCCCAAAGAAAAAATGCTCCTGCTACTATTTATCCCCTCTTTCTCGGAAATGGCTTTCCTCTCTCTGAAAAATGCAAAAGTACCTCTTGACTTGGAAAACTTTCCTTTTAGGTAAAAATTTAGGGTGAATGAAAAGCCATCTAATCCAAGGGCTCAAATTAGACTAGATGAGTGGTTGTGATTAAAATCACTTTTCTCCGCAAAATAAAATTTAATTCACTCACTTTTTAATGTTTTACTTAAAGTGCACTTTATTCTCTAAAGTGCATTTAATGCTCATCTCAAGTCATGAATATAAAGTCCAAGTGACTTAACCATTTTTCCTAGTGACTTAGGCAAATGCCACTTAGGGGAACAACTCCAAGGTATAAAATTCAACACTTAGCAGCTTAGTGAAGGACATTCTCAGCCAACCTGACAATGATGGAATAAGGGGAAATTGGATAGCCAAGATCCAAGAATATGACCTAGAAATAAAACCAATGAAACTGATCAAAGTCCAAGGGTTAGAGAATCTATTAGCTAGATCAAGCTAGGAATCCTTATATCTAAATATGTTGTTGAAATACTAGTAGTGGCATAACTCGAAATAGGTAATCTACGACAACCCTTTGCAAATGTAAATCCAAAGTTTTTTATTGTACATGGGAAAAGGACATAGTATTTTATTTACTAAACCTCCAATCCCCACGTAATATTGATAAATCTAAGGTTAGATATCTGAAATTGAAGGTAATCAAGTATTGCATCCTAGAGGAATACTTGTACTGGAAACATCACTTAGGTATTTTGCTAATGTGTGTCATTGAATAGGAGATACAAAGGATGGTAACATAATTTCATAAAGGTATATGTGGAGTGTTACGGAGAGAAATTATTATGGCTTGGGGTACCACAACAGACAGCTTGACTCCGGAAATCAATCTCTTCCAATATGCAATAGAAATAAAATGTCTAACACTAAAGGATCGGAACTTGTACCTTATTCCATACGGTTGAAGTAGATCCACGTTGAGCTTTCCAACTCTAGCTTGAATTGATAGATTACTTCTCAACCACAAGCAAACAATACAAGCATTCTATATATCATGGTGTTAGATCTATTCTAGCATATATAAGCAATAATGTAAAAGCATTTGACATATTCCAATGGATACAATATTCATTCAAATACACATTATTGGACAGGAAAAGATAGTTCTTATTAATATAAATCAGAGATTACAAGATAGAGACAAACTCTAACAACATGTCTGCAAACCGGAGAAACTGAATCCCCCACTTGGGCCTCCACCACTTCAATCCTCCATCACTTAGATAGCAAGCTCACTAGCAAAAGGAAATCTTGGGAAGAACACAAAAGTGCTCCAAGGGACAAAGGGATGCAGACTCAAGCATAAGTTCTGGCAACAATGGACTATAGTTTCGATGCTCTCAATTCTCTCTTCTACCTTCAATGTACCAAGTGGTTCCTTATATAGTTTTTCATATGGGTAATGAAAGGTCAAATCCGTTCGATCTCAAGGCATGTGGAAGGCCAGGAGTCCAATGAGTCGAATCCATGTCAAGGAAAGCTCCAAAAGGATTTGGATTATGCACACATCCCCATATACGCGGTTATAGGTGTCAAACCCGCGTATGTACGCGACTATCGGGTTAAAATCCATGTGTATCATTTTTCTTATGTTTGTAGGGATGATCATGGAAACATCAAAGGACAAAAAATGGTCCATGGGATCCAAGGAGTCTGCAGCAGGACAGGGGAAGGCCATACAATGTGTGATTCACCTAGAGTGGTGAAATACACTATAACAGATGCCCCCTAATGTATGAGATCAAAAGGGTTATGCGATGGCCGAAATACATTACAAGTCCATCCCAGAAGTGGAGTGATGAAGAATCCCAAATGGAAGACCAGCCACCCAATCAACATAGTGCAATAACACAACTCTGCATACAACTGCAAATACATATAGCAGTCCCAGATACATAAGAGTACAATGGCCATGAATAGGCATGATACATGATATGACATATGTGGTCATCACCACGTACAATATACATAAATCAAAATCTCCATAATGAAGATATACAAAGAACCATGATCTCCAAAATAGCTGAAGATATATAATAGATCAAGATCTCCATAGTGGCTGGAAATGTCTGACATACACTGGAATCAAGTCATGAGAGCTGAAATCTCATGAACACTGGCACGATTAAGGGGGTAGCATATAAGTGATGCCACCAATCTGGAAAGTATTCTATACAAACTGCTACGAGTACATGTCCTACTATGTGAATCGAGGTGTCAAGGTCGAACAGAGTAGTCCATCGTCTAATTACCGATCATTGATGTATACCGTTAACAGACGTGAGATCACCCACCGATAATGAAAATGGGAATCAAGGTACTAGAGTGCAGACTAACAAGTGTGAATAGATGTGTTGAGGTTGAACACTTGAGAGAGTCCATCGATCAGGGGACATTGATGTATTCCCATAAAACTGTCGATGGCGAGAGAACCTGCCACTGATGACTGCAAGTCTCAAGGCACTCAAAATGACTCTAGATTCCGATCCTAGAATAAATGATCTGAATTCGATGGGATGAAATCCACTGGAAGGAGGGCATTAAGGCATACCCCATCATCCAACACGAGGTACTCAGCAAAGCTGTATAATGTGGAAAGACTCGATCATAAGGTGCACGAACCAGTAATTGTACCGGGAATGGACGACATGCAAAGTCAAGATAACTGAGGAATGGCCGACTCAAGTTTCAACTTCCTTCAAATAAGAGCATAACGACGTATGGTGACTGAATAAAGGCAACATAGACTCAATATACAAACTGGGAAATCTCTGTAATGCAGGAGGCATCAACAGAGGCTCCATAGGGACTGGAAGCTTAACCAGTCGGTGGAGATAAACTCGGATAACGAGTACAGCTCCTAAGTCAAACTATAACCCAACCGATGGATGTGATATACAGTGCTCTATTCGAAGGCGACACGACTCGACAGCTGCCAAAGATACTATCTTTCCTTGTCCGCCTTTTTGGTTTTTTGGTTTTTTTGGACATTTTCATTTATTTGAAAAGCTTGAAAAAAGAATAAACTAGCTTTATAGTTACAAACTAGGAGAAGACGAGTGTCATAGGGTCAAACAAACTAGTTCCAAGCAGTGGAACATACCTATGCTCAATGCAAGGATACATGTGTAGGATATCGACACTCGGGGGGAAATCCCCTCCCGGTAAAAGGGAAACAAGTTGTGAAGGATATAAAAAATGGCTCTGCATGGCTAGACATGAGACAAGCTCGGGCTATATGGCTGAAATGCAATGTCAAGGAAGCTGGCATAAAGCTCAATAAGGCAAGCAAAGCTCATGATAATGCATTCACAACTTGATACAAGGGGAGTCCTAAGGAAAATAGGCCAGTATAAGATCAAGAGGACTATGAGGCTCTTGCGAAATGTCATGGCAGTACTATACAACGGAATCCCACACCCTAAAGGGGAAAACATCGGCATGGGCACCAAATGCTAATAAGGCACTAACTAGGGTACCCATGTAAGGTGAAGCTCTACCACTCATATCGTGCCACTTCTAAAGCAGCAAGAAGGTTCCGTGACATAACAGAGTGGGTTCGTACCTAAGGATATGATGATATGGTCATAAGGTCATGTAAAATGAAAACGGTGGTGAACCTAACCTATATGCCAATTTAGACATGATACCTGAGATCTGTATGAATGGGTCAATCCAATGGCTGAAACGGCACTGAAAAAGGTGTTCTACATCACACATTATGTCAGAAACGGTCCAAAATGGTTAGAAAACGTCAACACTATAGGAAAGGGGGTAAAAAGTTTCAAATATTTGAAAATTTTTCTATAAATAGTAAAAAATATAATTCATTTGAAACTTTTACCCGTTTGAGCTCAGATTTTCAACTGCAAATTCCAGGAGATCCAGCCGGCGAAATTCACAACCGTTTCTTCCAGGTATTTACTCATACTCTCAGCTTGCATTTCAATATAAATTTTGTCAATTTCCATGGTCAAATGAGGTTTTAAAGGACCTCCTTGCATGCACGTTGCGGCCCACGCAGTTATCGAGTCTTTTTCCACATATAGGGATGACTATACGTAGAAAGGGGGCTGAAACCCGTGTACATACGCAGTTGTTTTCAAAACAGTCTCGTATGAGGCCACGCATGAGTTTGTACAAGAATCTAATGGGAAAATTTTCAATTTTTCTTGCAAGATGGTGCTAGAATGGAGAGAGCGTAAGCACGGTGATGTAGAGGAAGCAGTCAAGGCTGACTTAATGGCTCAGCAAGCATTACGTGCATGTGGACTCTACAAGTTCTAGTGTCTTGGTGGTTTGAGGGCCAAACCAGGACTGCTACAGATGCTAGTAGACTATTGGGATCCAGACTCAGAGTCTTTCCGTATTGATGGGATGTCCCTCACCATAGAGGTGGAGGATATATACTTTATCACAGGTCTATCTAGACAAGGAGAGGTGGTGAACCTTCGTTCCCAAGGCAAGCCAGGAGGGGGCCTTACTATAGATGATTACATAGCCGTGTACTGCTACCCAGTTACGAAGAAGGTGGGGAGTCAAATCCCTACTAATGATATAGAGGTACTGGGCCTAAAGGCCATATTACTGACGCTGGGCAGGATAGCAGGCTTAGCATCACTCCATCAGGCCTCGCGGCCACTGATTTTCTATGCGGTGGAGTTTATGAGACCCACTATATATGACTGGAGTACGACACTACTGAGCAACATGAAACACCAGATCAGTGAGTGTAAGGCTGGCAGGGTATGGAACTTCAGGTTCAGCAGCATTATGAGCATGTTTTTCTTCAAGCGTGTTCCAGGATTGAGCCCTAGAGTGGATGTTCCTCTCCACGGGGTTCGAGACCCGGCCCAACGACGTTGGGTAGACGCTATGCGGAGACTGGGGGGTGGTAGGGTGGCCAACCCTTACCCAGCTGACTTTTTTCCATGGTGGCGATGACAGATAGTTGCCATAGACGACTATCCTTATGTAGGGATAGACTTCCGAGGTGATCCGGACATGCCATTGCCACCAGGCTCGGCATATGGAGACATAGGTATCAAATATCTACCCCTATACTTTTTGAAATTTTTTGAGTTATTTAATTTTTTTTTGTATTTTCTTGATTATATGGAATCAAAAAGACATGTTTTTGGGTGACAATACATAGTGACATCTACCATTCATGTGCAGATGCGGGACCACGGCGACCAGAGGGCTTCCCCCATCATAGATGGATGGGAAGAGGAGATGAGATCACGTGTGTGGATGTGGAGCAGACGCTCCAGAGCATCCATACCAACTTTGTGCGGTTGACTCATAGAGTTCCCATAGTGCAAGTCGAGGACTTGCCTGAGGCCATGCAGCAGTAGGTGGTGGGTGTACCACACGCATGGGTGCGTTTATTCTGGCGGCTAGCTAGAGCCGTAGTGACATATCATGATCACAACCCTGTTCCTCCTCCACAGGACTAGATACCTGGGAGTGTATATGTTTTGTACTACCATGTATTATATGATGGCGGCTTTAAAAAGCCCCGATTTTGTATTATGACACTATGTATTACCACATTTTGATGTATATAAAAAAGTTTTATGGTGATCGATTTATTTATTTACATGTGTAAATGTGTTTATGATTAATTTACTGTGAATGAAACAAATGCCAATCTAACACATAGTTAGCATATGAGTCAGCAAATTGATTATTATTTATTGGAATGTGTATATATGTTATATTGTCAAATTGTCATTCTAACTTCTAACAGTCTCACACATAAGAATCTTCTCAATAACGTCGGATCTCTAACATGGTACAAACCATTGAGCTGTGACACTACTAACTCTGAATCAAGACGTACCTCAAGAGAGAGAAC